>CM047807.1:85738416-86035175 GCA_026214975.1 Gentiana macrophylla
ACGTGTTTTCCAATGTGAAAAAAATGAGTAATTTTGTGTCTGTTAAGAATCTAAGTGTTAATTTTGTTGAAATAGTGTCCTAAACCCAATCGGGTTGGACCGGATCCGATTTAAGTGCAGCGCAAGAAGCGCTACCACCCACAGAGTACCACTAAACTCATAAGACGTACTAGTCACTGACCGAGACTAAGACAACTCTTTATGGCCGAAAAGTGCTCTTCTTGAGCGATCCATTCTATGAGCGGGGCAGCTAGTAGAGAGAAAATCTCTTTTAAAGCCGGTCCCATTGATTTAATTAAAGCTTGTTACGATCAGGCTGAGATCTTGCCTGGCCAGCCTTGGAGAAACATTCCCAAATGGTGCAAGTCAGCACGTGCTGCAAACTTAATTACTACTTTGAAGTCTCTCTTTGCTCCGGCAATCGGACCATGATTAGAGTCTTCTTCATCACGATAGTAGTTGCATTATGATCAAGCCCTCTTCAAAGTAGGAAAGTGGAATATCGGATCATTTCTACTATTTCTTTATGTTTATACATATATTAAATGGCTTTTCTGTTGTCATATATTTGTTCTTTTAAAGAACCAATTATGAATTGTTATATGATAACGTCCTTAGTATTAAACTGTGATAGAGAAACCATGATAGGCGATTATGGTTGATGAGATCTCTAATCACATTAATAAGTTTGATACTTAAATGTCTCTAGGCTTATGTACTATTAAATAGGGCATTGATAGTACAAACATGCTAGCACGTATTAGATGTCTTCTGTCTTTAAGGGCAGGGACATATGTCGTCTATCGAAGTGTAAAGATACTTGGAATGTACATTGTGGTGTATTAGAGAATGCGTACGTTAGACTGACCCACTTACATTAAGTGTCGCACTATGTGGCAGTTGTGTAATTATCCTTAAGATCGGAGTCTTCATGGCATCATGGTATGGATTGTCATGCTTTGACACTATTGAGATTTCCCCTATCCACGGGGCGATCATGCAGTAGTGATTGGGTGTGATACTAAAGAATGCGGAGTATACATGTTAGTTCATCCGGGAATCGCGTATCCTATGATTGGGATTGAATATTTGAAATGGCCTTCTTACAAGGAATGCCTAGCCCTCGTGAATCTTTACAAAGTAGGAGTAAATGTGTTATTCTGAGAGAGTATGATATCTAGATTATAAGATACAATCGTTAATGTATTGACACTCGAGATACGATCGTATGGATATAATTAAAGCGATAGGATTCAATTTACACGTTAACTGTTTCACATGAAAGGTAGTAGTCATTGCATTTGACTCTTCTGATGATTGGGGGTCGCGGTGTGTTGCTAGATGCTATCCCGTGATCGTTACGTATGAAGGGCATTTTCGTAATTTGCACTTTGTGCCTACGGCTAACATATTCGGAAGCCTATCGGGTCACACACATATGAACATCGAGTCGGATTAAAATACGGTTATAGTTGGTGACCAAATAAGGAAAGAATTTATCTCGTACTATAAAGGTTATAGTGGTAAATTAATATGATGGTATTTATTTATTATGAATAAATTAAATACAAGATTTTAATTATGATGATTAATTAAATATGTATATTGATACATATATTTCGAAATATGTATATATATGATATACATGTATTTTGCAAATTAATTAATTATAGCATTATATTAATTAAAGAATATTCCGGTTGCCAAATCTTTGGCTAAAGGTGGTGCCATTTACAAGTGTATATGATACATTTGAGTTGTGCAATTTAATTAATATGATTACCATAATATTAATATTGGATATTAATTAATTTTGGAAAAATAGATTTATGGTAATAAGATAAAGATATATTCAATATAAGATATTGTCAATATATATCTTTGGAAAAATATTTAATATAAGATATTGAATATTAATGAGATAAATCAATCAAAGGGATTTTCTTTATTTTATTAGGAAAATGTTTTCTTTCTCCTCAATCTACTAGGAAGCTTTTCCCAATCAGATTGGGAGACATAAGTGGCGCCACTCACCCTATATAAGAAAGGGGTTGGCTAGCTCTTTTGTACAACACAATTCTAAGAGCTAATAGTTATTGTGAAAAATAGAGAGCTTTTTAGAGAGAGATTTGAGAGAGAGAAAAACCCGGTCTAGCAACCGGATTTTTCTAGTAGCAATCCAATGGTGGATTCAGCGGGTTGTTCGTGTGGTCTAACGGTAGAGGCTGAACGCTTGGGCTGCTCCGTGCACTACTACTCTCCTTAGACGGTCAAAGCGTCGATCTTTTAGATCAAAAAAGGTAATCACCGTCTACTATTCTTTTATGCTTGTTGCTTAAACGAAGTCGATCTTGGGAAAAGGAAATCAAAATTTTGAATTCCGCTGCGTTCCCGCATTGATTTCCTAACAAATTTACCAAATGGTGATGATGTTATAGTTTCACATGTTGGTGAAGTTATTTTGAATGGTCACCCAACTCTAAAAAATGTATTGTGTGTGCCTGCAGTCTCATACAATTTGTTATTTGTCAGAAGGCTTATTGCTAGTACTTCTTATTTTTTTATTGTTTAATGATGTTGGCTATGTGATACAGGATACAATCACACAGAAGTTGATTGGTACAGCTGACCCCGTTAGAGGGCTATATATTCTGAAAGCTAAACCATCCTCACATGATTCTTTAGTTTGCAATACTTTGTCTAATTTTTGTTATGGCATTATAGGTTACGTTATTTGTCAACTCAGATTGAAAGTCATCAAACATTTAGATGTACCCAATGTTGTTTTACCTTCTAACAATGAATGTCATGTATGCCTTGTGGCGAAATAAAAGATGTTGAGTTTTCCTACCAGTATTTCTACTAGTGCAAATGTGTTTGATTTTATTCATATTGATATATGGGGAATAGGCATTGCACTCATAATGGTTAATTCTAATTCTTGTCTATTGTGGATGATTTTAGTAGATACTTGTGGGTGTTTTATTATGAAAACTAAATCAGACACTAAAACTTTACTTAAAAACTTTTATGAATGGGTTCATACTCAGTTTAACAGACACATCAGAACCATAAGGTCTGATAATGCTTTGGAATTTCAATTAACACAATATTATTGTGAGAGAGGCATCATACATGAGACCTCCTATGTGCACACCCCCAACAAAATGAAGTTATTGAGATTAAGCATCAACATTTCCTTGCCACTGCTAGGGCTTCAAAGTTTCATGCCAATAAACCGATGGTTTATTGGGGTTTCTGATTACAACATGCAGAATATTTAGTAAATATCACTCCTACACCCCTTTTAAAGAATAAATCTCCCTATTATGTGTTTCATAACAATTCCCCTCTTTATCATACTTTGAAAGTTTTTGGTTGTCTAGTTTTTCTTTGTACTAATGTGCAAGGCAGGGGCAAGTTTGAAGCAAGGAGTAGAAAGTGTGTGTATTTAGGAAATGGTCCTCGTACAAAAGGATACATAGTCCTTGATGTGGATACCAGACAAATACTTGTTCCTAGGGATGTGGTGTTCCATGAATTTGAGTTCCCTTTTGCTAAGCAATCCACCACAGATCCTAATGTGGTCATACATACTGCATCTTGTCCAGAATTATATGAGGATATCACTGAGGGGGGGGGGGGTGTCTTGTTAACCCCATACACCAGGATGATCACACATTTATTCAGCATACACACCTACAAGATCCTATTCAAAATGACATACAGCCTGGGAAAACAGGATTATCAAGAACTAGGACTGCTCCTGCTTATCTAAAATATTATCAACACAATCTGATTGCTAGTCATTCTACTCTTTATTTGATCCAAAATGTAGTTTCTTACAACAATATTTCAGAAGGATACAAGACTTTCACTGATTCAGTAGACAAGGACAAGGAACCGGATACATATAAAGAAGCTGCTAAATCCTTAGAATGGCAACAAGCAATGCAAAGTGAACTAGATGCCCTACATACTACTAACACTTGGTCATTAGTACTTTTACCAAAAGGCAAGATACCTATTGCTTGCAATTGGGTTTTTAAAATAAATAGAAAGTCAAATGGCCCGATTGAGAGATATAAAGCAAGATTAGTTGCAAAAGGTTATACACAGACTGGAGGAATTGACTTTATTGAGACTTTTTATTAGCAAACATGCCAACTATTAGGCTATTTATCAGTTTGTCATCAATGAAACAGTGGTATTTACACCATCTTGATGTGAACACATCTTTTTTGCATGGTGACTAGGATGAGGAAGTGTATTTGAAACCCCTTCCTTGATTGAAACTACAGAACCCTAATCTGGTTAGCAAACCCAGCAAGCCCATATATGGCCTAAGACATGCTAGTAGACAATGGAATGCAAATTGACACACACATTGATCCAAGAAGGATACTCTCAATCTAAAAATGATCATAGTCTCTTTACCAAGGGCACATTTCATGATTTTGTGGCCTCATTAGTATATGTGGATGACATCATGGTGGGAAGGCTCAATCTGCAAGCCATACATCATTTGAAGACTTTATTACATCACGCATTCACGATCAAAGACATAGGAGAAATCAAGTATTTCTTAGGGTTTGAATTTGCCAAATCCAAGCATGGCATAGTGTTGGACATATTTTAAGTTTTAGTGATGAGTGCCAGACTAGCTGTTATAGAGCAAAGGCAAAAAGATGTCTAGATTAAATGTATAGGCTTATTAGAGTTTGATCCTTGTAAAGGTTTGATCAAACAAGCATTGTAAAAGGTCGGTGACTTTCATGGCCAGACTGTCTAAGTCGAGAAGGTACTGAGTCAGATGGACCAGTTTAGGAACTCGCCAAGATCAAGAAATTTGAGTGGTCAAACTCAGTTATTGAAGGCTAAGGGATCAAACTTTGTGTTTAATGTCAAGGATATGGAATCAGAATTTAGGGAAGTCTGTGATGACCTAAACTGATTACATATACCTTGTGTACAAGGTCTAAGTTCCATAAGTTAAGTGGTGTTTGGAACTTGGTTATGTTCAAATTGGTGTAATCTAACTTCATAACAAAAATTTAGATGAAAAGAAGTCAGCTGCAGTGTTTCATAAACACAAAAAACTTGAAACAATTTGATCGACAAGTATTTCAGTGAGACTTACATACAGGAACTCTTTGAATATATACTTCGATTTAATCAAAGGTTACATTGGAAGATTACAAGGATAAGGACATATAACAACTCTTGATTTTGTCAACAAATCAACGGTTAAGATTAAAGGGACGTTGGAAAGATTTAGAGCTTTATCCAATGGACACAAGTCAAAGGGAGATAGTCTGAAAACTGTCAAAAAGCAACTGTCTGTGTTAGTACTATGAACAGTCAAAAAAAGCAAGTCAAGATTGAGGCAAATCTGAAACGGCTATGTTTGAATTTCAAACATAAGTCACAGGATTCTCTACTTTAAATAGAGGACTCCTGATTCAGATACAAGTGATGAAAATTGATGAAAAACAACAATCAATCTTAAGCTATCAAGTTAATCATCAAGAAATTCACCCCGCTGACATTACTGAGCTTAAAGCTACTGATCCAGTATATTCTTCAAGTGTAACCTGCTATCATGTTAAATCAAGTTTACACACTTGAAAACATCTAGCTGTTGATCATTTCATCCTGATCAAGCTGCTGAAAGCTGAATCACTTACTTGATTCAAACTTTCTTTTACAAGAAACCTGCTGAAGACAATGAAGCATCTATTGGGTGTCAAGGACTGTTGTTTGTGGTGGAGCTGGTGAAGAGGTAATCCTACCCTTCAAGGACCAGTGGAATACTTTGGAGCAGCAATCCTACTTGTTTCAAGTGTTCAGTTTGTGAAGCCATAGCTATTGGTGAAGGACAGACAACTTAGGGATTTTTGTAACTGCAACCTCAAAGATCTCTAGTGAATTACCTCCAACATCACATGAGAAGAGTGGACTGACAGGATTACACCACTTGGAACCACTATAAAAATTGCCTACTTACTTTATGCATTTACTTTCTGCATTTAGTATATTTAGCACATCAACCTACTGAAACTAGCAACTGAATCACACACTTACACTACTGAGTATCTAATACTTGGTATCATATTTTAACAACAAGTAATAAGGCTTAACTTGAATATATTCTGCTGCAACAAATTCAGTAAAATCAATAGTCAAAGAGACCATCGAAATTTGTCAACAAACTATCGAGTGGTCGTGAGACTCATCGAGCGATCGTGAGCTCATCGAACTTGTCTAGTTTGTTAACTCCAGAAGTTTTAAGTGTTATGTTTATTCACACCCCCCTGTAAACTTAACCAAAGCCTTTTCAAAGGACCAACAATTGGTATCGGAGCAGTGCTTCTGTTATGAAGTAATCCTACTTGTTGTGCTTGTGAAAATACTTTGAAAACTTTTTCAAGTTTCTGATTTTCAAAGCTTTGCATCATGGATAACAACCAGTATGCTAGAACAATGTTGAGGTGTTCTTTAGATTGTTTTGATGAGTATAAACGTCGTATGCAAGCTTTTCTAGCTGCAACACATGATGAGATGATGGATGTGCTAACTGATGGACCACTAGAGATCACCAAGTCAGTAATAATGGGAACTGAAACTCATTATATTCCAAAACCAAAAAGAGAATGTACTGCTGAAGATAGAAAAAGAGCAAACCTCAACAATATTGCTATTGACATTATATACTGAACCTTGGATAGCAATATGTATATGAAAGTGAAGGATTGCAAGACTGCAAAGGAAATTTAGAATAAGTTACAATTAATCTGTGAAGACACTGATGCAATCAAGAAGAACAAAATCAGTGTGGCAAAGAAGAAGTTCCAAGATTTCAAAATGAAACCAAATGAAACCATTTTACAAATGGAATCAAGATTCAATTCCATCATGGATGAACTCACCCTACTGAGTGTAAACTACTCAAAAGAAGAAATCAACTCAAAAATCTTAGAAGCCCTACCAGCAAAATAAGTTTGGGAGATGAAGGGGACTGCCATAGAAGAAATGAGAAGTCTCCATGAAGAGGACACCTTCAAATTATTTTCAGATCTCAAGGCTTATGAATTCAGTAAGAAACTTGTACCTGAGACTGAAAAAGAAGAACCAAAGACCACTGCATTGGCTGCTATGCATCAAGAAGAATCATCAGGAGCTCAAGATAATCTACTGGATGAGATGCAAGAGCAAATTGCCCTACTGAGCAAGAAAATCAGAATGATGAAAAATGGAAGGGGTTCTCCAAGGAATTTCACAAAGAAATCTAGTAAAAAAAAGAAGGAGGAATCCAAGAAAGTCAATGATTACTTGTGCTTTCAATGCAAGAAACCATGACACTTCAAACCTGACTATCCTGAACTAAAATAGAAAAAGAAACCTGATTATCTTTGTTTCAACTGCAAGAAGCCTGGACATTTCAGACCTGATTGTCAGACCTACTGAAGAGCAAAAGTCAGCAAAGAAGATCTGGCAAGAAAGCTATGGTTGCTGAAGATGAATCAGGGTATGAAGTTGAATCATAAAAGGAAAATGAATCTGATGATACTACACTTGTTGCTGATATGGATGATTATGCATTAATGGAAAATATGGATGAAACAGAGGAGGTATACAATTCTGTATCTATAAACACTCTTGCTGAAAGTGATTGTGAGTCAACTTGTGGTTCAAATCCACAAAATTCTGACAATGAAGAAGCTTTGGATGCCATCCTTAATCAACTGAGGATAATACAATCTGGTTTTGAGATTGTGAAGGCTGAAAAAGAAGCTCTTCAAGCAGAAGTTGAAAGGTTAAAAGCTGAATTAAGAATTCTCAAGGGAAAGGAAAAAGATTTTGGACAGAATCAACATAAGTCTGTTGTACATTCAGTAGCTATTGAATCTGCTGAACAATCTTGTTCCTTCACTGCAGTCAAATCTGGAAATCCTTATGGTGATAGAACATGCCTTGGATTTGGAACTCAACAATCTAATAAGAGTGGATCCAGTAAGGTTACTGAAACTAGTACCAGAATTGGTCCTAAGTTTGTACCTGCACAAGATCCAACTCCCAAAAAGGTTGCTGAGGCAGTGAAGCCTACTGAGAAGACTTCAGGGAAGCAAAATCAGAAGTCAAAAAGGTCAACAACATCTAACAAAAAGAATAAATCTAAGAGTAGGACTGCTGTACATTGTAGACCTACTGATAGCAGACCTGCTACCAAGTCTGCTGGAATGCAAAAGGGCAAAAATCAGAAATATTCCAAGGATAAGAATCCTAAACCTAAAAATGTCAATCATTCTAGGGATACTTATCTCAGGGGGAAAGGTAGATTGTTCCCTGCTGATGAAGATTGGAATATTCCTGCCCCTACTACTAGAAACAACAGGTATAACCATACTAATAGGGTAACACCTCAGCAAAGGACTCAGCAGAGGACTCAGTAGAGGACTTATACTAGACCTCAGCAGGGACCTCAACAAACTCCATATTACAGGGCTGTTCCTAACAGACAGCAAACCAATGGTTATGCTAGTGCTTCTAACAATAGAAATCACTCTGTTGGGGAGATTTTGCATCATTAAAACAAAAGAAAATTTATAAAACCTATACTACCATGCAAAACTACCTCCTAACCGGCCGAATACCGGATAGTTGCTAGTAAAGTTGGATAAGTACGGGTATCGATCCTCAGGGAATTGGGCTGTTGAATCTAACTTCATTAATTCCTCTTTATTAACTAAACCTAAACCTAAACTAGAACGGAAAAATAACTGGACGGAGGATTGTTAATCCAAAGCCAGGAAATATAGTTGCGGACAAAATAAATAAAACTACATCTACGAAACTTGATAAAACTAACTATCAACTGACCAACCATAAACAAACCATGATCAACCTATTTCCAACAACCATCACCCCACCGAAGGAAATAAGATAGACAAATATTTATTCACAAGTTATCTTGGATTATTATCTTATCTAAAGAAGCGTTTCCTCTTCCGATTTATCACGCCATTAATTAGTTTACCTTCCGGTCTTAACTAATATCGATACGAATCAAAGATATGGATTAAATCCTAATCTAACAACATTATCCCTCAACTTCCGTTTGTTGGAATAATAATTGTCAATCTCTCTCACGGCAATCTAACGAATCTATCAACTTCCGTTATCTAAATTCGATTAACATAAACCATACAAAACATGAAAGAGAACAAGAACAACGCAATGAAATGAACACATGAAAAATCTCATCTTTCCGGTAACGGTGACATCCCTCAACTTCAATCTAAGATAATCTTGCATCGAATTAATTAAATTGTGGTTCTCTCGTAAACCTAGATATTTAACCTACGAACTTCCGTTATGTATAGATTAAAAATCTAATCTTTCCTATGGTGATCTAAACTACACCGACTTCCGTCATGCGGTAGCATCAACAAGCAATAATCTTCCGATATGAATTGCACGATAACAATTAATCATAGGAAAAGAAACAACTTTGAATAAAATCAACTTACAAAACATCCATAGAAAGAAATAAGGTTCTTTCTTTGCAAAAAAGCTTCACAAAGCTATGTTCATGGTCGCTCAACTGCTCATGGCTCGAACAAGAAGAAGAAAAGCGAAAAGAAAAGAAAAACCTAATCTAACCACCGGCCGGCCAAGCATGAAGCTCAGCCGGCCGGCTGCTGCTCATGCTCGACTTTTCTAGGTTCAAGGGAAGCTGCTGCGTGTATATGATATTGAATTAGGGTTCAACAATGCGCTGTATTTATAGCAAATTGAAGTCGGTTGTTACTCTGAAAGCGGCCGGACGCCCGTTTGATCACAATGGACTTTCGTCCAAGCTGGAGTGGACGGAGAGTGAACGCCGTTTGAAAGGCGCCCGAACATCCTGTACCAAAATTAAGCTCTGAACATTTGGTTTGAACATCTTTGACGCCTTTGGTTTGAGAATGGACTCAAACTTCTAAAATTCATATCTTGAGTTGTAGACCTCCAAAAATTATGATCCGAACGTCATAAAAAAGCTCTCGGAAAACTCTACAACTTTCATTAAGGACTCTTCTTCGTAAAACGCCTTTTGACTAGCCCGTCGTATATTTAGTCGTTTTCGGGATTTTCCCAAGCTTTATTTCATCTTCATCCTTTGTATCTCTTTCTTTCCTTTTTAATCTTCAATCAAACATCATTTAGACCTCTTCCATTCCACATTTGTGCACCTAAAAGATGACAAAACCGAGCAAAACGTAAAACCATACAAAATAGATAATAAAACCACGATATTTACTCGATTTTGCATTTTAACTATTCAAAACGTCATTTGCTCAATTAATCGATTATAAGCTCGAATTCTACGATAAACATCCATATATGGGGAATATTGATATAAAATATATCCTTATAAAACGTATAAAATCACCCCTTAACAACTCCCCACACTTAAACCTTGCTCGTCCCGAGCAAGACAAAACATAATCATCACTCGAGACAAATAAACACTTATGCAAATATAAAACATATTCAAGTAGTTTAGAGGTTCACCCAAGTGCGTGTGTGCATAGCCATAGTAAATTTCCACTAAATCCACACTTGAAATTGATTCAAACAAAACTAGCCAACATCCCATTTAAATTAGAAATATAAAAATGATTATAACATGCACCTCACAAAACATACTTATTCCGAAAAGATAATAGGGAGCATTTAAAATATTTCCGACACACTTAGAGGATAGTCCCTACAACATATCTTTCAGTTTATACTGGGGATAGTTAGCAGATAACTAAGGTTTCCAACCATCTTTCCACAATACCATTCACTAATTTTTCTTAAAGTTCAATCAATTCCACATGTATAGCACATATGCCCTCATTCCCAGCAATAGGATGTTTCGTGATAACACCCTAGCTGGACTACTATCATCAGGCAGTCGGGAGCTATTAACCTCATAGTGGTATAGGACATTTCGAGATAATGCCCTGCCGCACTCAAATCATTGGCAGCTACTTCCGACACATATATATATATATATAATTCATATTATTAATCTTAGATTGGTATACAAACCTTAAATTATATCCCTCCTATCACATTCAAACCTTCAGATATTCACAGTATGTCATACTTTAATTCTAAATACAAACTATTAAAATTTCCAAAATTAGTATGCAAGCAAAGAATCATGCGATAATCATCAAAAAATCTCTAATCAAATGGGCATAGCTTTAAAATATAGCTCATCATCTACTATGGCACGTGAAAAATAGTGTCGGGTGAAACAACTAAAATTACTAAATATGCAAAATAATGCATCAATGATATAAGAACTCAAATGAAGACATGCAATGCTTACTTGGGACAAAACAAAAATTTTAAAAAAATTGAAAAATTTAGCACTTTTCATAGAAATATAATAGTATGGCAAATGAATGTAGATAACACATAAGCCATTCCCCTCCCCCACACTTAAATTGCAACTTGTCCTCAAGTTGTGCAGAAATAATAAATTAGAGAACTTAGCTGATTGGATGCTGGCAATTCCGGAAAAATCGGTAACAACCAAAATTGCTGCATAGCTCAGTAGACTGTGGAGCATCAAAGGACAACTGAATTCATCGTGAAAGTGCACAATAGCTATAGAAAGTATCTTGCAGACTTGATCAGTGCAAAAAGAGTCTACGGGGAAAAAGGATTATACATGTAAAACACATGGAAAAGAAGTTATAGAGATTCTTCAGATTAAGCTCATAGAAAGATGGAACATATACATGGAATATTACAAAATAGTAGGCTAGGTGCAACTACATGAAAATATACTAGAATGCAGCCTACATGATATGCAATCCTAAAAATAAAATAAATAAAAATAAATTCTGACAGGCTCAGTGAGCAAGTTGACTTCGACAACTCTACACAGTGACTACGGCCCGTGCGTAAACAAAATAAAACGAGGTAGTATTACGGAAACCGGCGAGTTAACTACGCCAAGAAAAATAAAAGAAAAATAGAAAAACAATGCAACTAGATGATATGCAGCTAAATGATATGCATCTAAGTGATATGCAAAAATAAAAGAAAATAAAAGAAAGAAAACTAGCCCACTCATTAGCAACACGACATGTATATAATAAACGTCTACCAAATAATGACAGGTTACGATAAACGACAGTTCTGTTCATTACATGCAGTGTAGACGCGCCTTAAGACTCATCAAAGGTGATAGCATTATGGAAACCAACAGTTAGCTATACTAAACAGATATAACTCATATGGACTGGACATAGCATACGGAAAACCGACAGTAGCTACCCATATGAGTTACAAAAACAACAAGGAAGCACATAAGTCTCAAAGCTTAAAAGATTCATCACAGCGGTATGTAGCATACGGAAACCGACATTAGCTACTAAATAACAATAAGACCAGTTATAGCGTACGAGAACCGACAGTGACTATAACTTGCATAGATGAATCATGTAAATAAAAAAAATTAATCAATTATTCAACATGGATTCATAGATGGAAAGGTATAACATTCATATTCAGGACATCTATGTAAAAAATAAATAAGCCACAGATGCTCGAATGTAAGCAATCCATACTAAATAAAAGCATTAGGAATGAGATCAAGAAAAAACTGGACTACGAATCGGCGTCAAAGACAACAGACGGGCGTTCACCTCAAAATACAGCTTTGGACGGCGGCGTCAAAGCAAAACAAACGCTCGTTTGACTTGAAAACCAACCGGACGGACGTTCGAAAGCATAGACGCCGCCTGGTCCTTTAAACGTAATGCAGTCGAAAATATTTGAACGGACGGCGCCCAATACTTTCAAACGCTTCGCTTACTGGCGCATTTAAAGAATCGGACGGGCGTTCACTAACTTGAACGCTTCGTCCATACAACGAAGACACAGCAGAGAGCAGGAAAACGCAGACAAACCCTAAAAACTTAAAACACATATTAACACAGATCACAGCAGCCACTTTCAATTAAAGCACAAAGAGGTTAGATCAGAAAACACATAAACACATACTTCACGTTTAAACAAATCGAGTAAAAAACTTTTGCACATTCTTAACCTTATGGTCATCGAAACACGGCAAAATAAAAACTCTCGATTTGGTAAACGCTACTTTTATTAAAACGAAAAATAAACGTAACAAAATCGAGAAATAACAAGATCAGATTCAACATGACACCTATTCCCCGGCAATGGCGCCACTTTTGTTGGAGGGATTTTGCATCATTAAACAAAAGAAAATTTATAAACCCTAACTACCATGCAAAACTAACTCCTAACCGGCCGAATACCGGGTAATTGATAGTAAAGTTGGATAAGTACGGGTATCGATCCTCAGGGAATTGGGATGTCGAATCTAACTTCATTAATTCCTCTTTATTAACTAAACCTAAACCTAAACTAGAACGGAAAAATAACTGGACGGAGGATTGTTAATCCAAAGCCAGGAAAGATAATTTCGAACAAACATAAAATAAAACTATATCTACGAAAGCAATAAAACTAACTATCATTGAACAAACATGAACAAGCCATGATCAACCTCTTCCCAACAACCATCACCCCACCGTAAGAAACACGATTCACACACATTCCTTCACAAGTTATCTTGGATTATCATCTTATCTAAAGAAGCGTTTCCTCTTCCGATTTATCACGCCATTAATTAGTTTACCTTCCGGTCTTAACTAATATCGATACAAATCAAAGATATGGATTGAATCCTAACCTAACAACATTATCCCTCAACTTCCGTTTGTTGGAATAATTATTGTCAATCTCCCTCACGATAATCTAATGAATCTATTAACTTCCGTTATCTAAATTCGATTAACATGCGGCATAAAAACATGAAAGAGAACAAGAACAACATAATGAATTAAACACATGAAAAATCCTATCTTTCCGGTAACGGTGACATCCCTCAATTCAAATCTAAGATAATCTTGCATCAAATTAATCAAATTGTGGTTCTCTCGTAAACCTAGATATTTAACCTACGAACTTCCGTTATGTATAGATTAAAAATCTAATCTTTCCTATGGTGATCTAAACTACACCGACTTCCGTCATACGGTAGCATCAACAAGCAATAATCTTCCGATATAAATTGCAAGATACGAATAAACAAAGGAAAGAAACAATTTGAATTAAAACTTACAAAATCATCCATGAATTGACATTAAAGTGCTGCTGCAAAAAGGTTTCACCAAGCTTGTTTCATGGCTGAACCATGGCGGCAACAAGAAGAAACAGAAAACGAAAAGAAAAAGAAATATCTAATCTAACCACCGGCCGGCCAAGCATGAAGCTCAGCCGGCCGGGCTGGTCTCATGCTCTGAATTTAGGTTTAGAGAAAAGCTGCTGCGTATTTGATAATCAATTAGGGTTCAACAATGCGCTGTATTTATAGCAAATTGAAGTCGGTTGCTACAGTAAACTGGCCGGACGCCCGTTTGATCACAATGGACGCTCGTCCAAGCTAAACCAGACGGAAGGTGGACGTTCGTTTAGCTGCAGTCTGAACTCTCTGTATCAAAATTAAGCTCCTGAACGCTAGTCTGAACATGCTGGACGCCAGTTTGAGAATGGACTCAAACTTCTAAAATTCATATCTTGAGTTGTAGACCTTCAAAAATTATGATCCGAACGTCATAAAAAAGCTCTCGGAAAACTCTACAACTTTCATTAAGGACTCTTCTTCAGAAAACGCCTTTTTGATTAGCCCGTCGTATTACGAGTAGTCGCTGGATTTTCCACTCGAATTCATCTCTTTAAAATCATCCTTTCCATCAACAATGTGTATCTACAATGTAGGAAAAACATACCAAAGCGTAACACAATCCTAAAATAATATAAAATCATGATTTAAACACATAAATCGCTACGTTTTGCAATTTAACCTATTAGAAACACCATTTACTCAATTAATCGATTATAAGCTCGATTTCTATGAATATCCTAAGAATATGGGGAATATTGACATAAAATATATCCTTATAAAACGTATAAAATCACCCTTAACACCTCTCAATATCATTCTTCTATCATCGATGCCTCAAATCTCGGGCTCATAATGAACCTATTCTCTACAAATATTAACAACAATACCGCGCATAACTCCTGTAAGACAAGATAGGCATGAAATATGCCGTAATTCACCAAAAGTTTTGAGATTTTTGAACTAAAGTGTCTTCGAACTCGGAGTGAAAGAAATGGTGAAAAATGCATTATAAATCACTCAAAATACCCCAAAATTGTATCAAATAATTCATTAACGAGGGTAAAATCATGTATGAAATGAAGCAAAGTTGACTCTCATCAACTACCCCCCACCTAGCATTTGCTCGTGCACGAGCAAATTAAACGATTCAAAAATAAATCATGAGGTCAACGTTGCGATCACATAGGAAACCAAAACATTCAATGAGTAACCCCTAGTCAACAAGCAAACATACACGAGTAAAAACACATCTTATCATGAAAACAGAATGTGTGTATGTGCATAGCTTCTCAATCATTCATCACAGACAACCGGCTCAGATTATAGACGCATGACTAATGTTGTTACACCATAGGCTTGTTATACCCATAGTATCGTATGCAAAATAAAATAAACAACTAGAAAGAAGAAGAACAATTTGTTTATTAATCTGAAGAAAGTAAAATACAAGAATGAAAAAACGAAACAAAAAGAAATAGTAAGGATATAATATGAAATTAGGGCAAGAAAACTCTCTGTTTTTAAGACAAATTTGCCCGGCATGTACCCACGGATGTGCAATTTTCTCCCATGATACAACAGTTTACCTGTTCAAGAGGGAGTTACTTCGACTTTGAACAACAGTGAACTCAGCAGTGCTTTAGAAACTCTTCAACAATTTTATGCAAAAAGATGGATTGTGTTGTATGTGTTGTGTGTTGTTTCCATTGTAGTAAAGGACCTTTATATAGGCAGAAAAACTAAGGAAGAGTCTCAGCCTTGAAGTTTATTGAAGCCATCAGTTGAGGAGTTTCACTAAGGAGGCTTTAACTCCATCAGTTGAAGGAGTTTACTTAACTCCACTAAATCACCAATAATGCCCATTTAGCAGATGAAGAGACAACCAAATCGAGCTTGATTAATTGAATCAAACTTCTAACTTATGAAGGACTCAGCTCGAATCATCTCATCAGAATGCTGAATAATAGTTTGACAAGTCCAATGTAACTTTGTCCAAAAAATTAATATGGCCTCAGGCCCACAAAGGTCTAATTCCCCAAGCCCAAGCACAAGGTCAACGGGCTCGGGCATGGGCGGGCGGCGGCGGCGCGCGTGCGCGTGTCAAGTTTAGCAGAATATCGTCTAACTAAAACCATTCTGAACTCTATCCCTTTCCTTGGAGCTTATACCCTTTAACTAACTTTCCCACTTAAATATTGAGAAAATATTAGCACACTTCCCAATGTGGGATTAAGGAAGTTGAAACTTCCAAGTTTCAACAGTTCAACTTTTTCAACTAACCAACTTCAAGTCTTAATTTTTCATTCACCCGATATCCTAATTGAATGATTCAAAGGCCTGTCTTCATCTACGTCACACATATATTTCAAAGTCATCATAAACTCTTGATAAAATATAAAAGAGTGTAATCGAAACCGGCTCATAAAGTGGTTGTAAAAATGATTAAAAAATAATTTTCACTTTTATCCTCAATTTCTCTAACAATCACCACATGAATGGAAATTAATGCAAATGCTGACCCTGAAGAGATTTCTAACAGGAAAATATTGCATCAGGAGAGGTAGCTTCTGGCTTTGAACATGCCTTAGTGAAATACTATCGGATCTACTCAACTATTCAGTGAACTATGTCTTGAACTGTTCAGCCTTTATTGTAAAACCAGACAATAGCACTCACACAATATTTCCCTTAGCACCGTATTTGGTTCTCATGGTTGTGCTCATTTTGGCAATGAATCACCCCTGGTTTTAGAAAGTGCATTAGAGAATTATAGCCTCTGAATTCTCACAGAAGCGGCCCCACTTCACACTTACATTGGTGATCTCCTATCAAGAGTATTCTGCCATACCCCACTTGAATTATCCAAGTTATATGAATCATTAAAAAATTTCACTTAACCTTATACACTACTGACAGATAACATATTTATTCACAGAATGGGTAAGTGTTCACTGAACCTTTATAACTTAGTTGTCCCTTTGAACCATGATCTTGGGATCTCCAGTCAACATAATTGGGTTATCATTCCAAAGTTTCTGTCGTGATAGGCTTAAGTCCCATACCGAGTGTCAATTTTGACATTTGATCTCTAGGTAAACCTTTGGTAAGCGGATCCGCAAGATTCTCATTCAATCTAACAAAATCGATGGAAATCACACCATTAGAGATCAGTTGTTTAATAGTATTGTGCCTGCAACGCATATGTCGAGACTTACCATTATACACACTGTTTTGTGCCCGACTTATAGGTGACTGACTATCACTATGTATCCTTATTGGAGCAATAGGTTTAGTCCATCATGGAATGTCCTCTAGGAAATTATGAATCCATTATGCTTCTTCTCCTGCCTTATCTAATGTAATAAACTCAAATTCCATCGTGGAATCAGCTATGCATGTTTTCTTTGTGGATTTCCATGATATTACAGCACCACCAATAGTGAATACATATCCACTTGTGAGTTTGTATCTTTTGAATCAGATATCAAATTTGCATCACAATATCCTTCTACGAGGTTCAATTTCCTTATTTTCTGGAGTGGAAAGTACTAAGAATTAAGTGTTCTTCTACGAGGTTCAATTTCCTTATTTTCTGGAGTGGTATCCTTTGTGGATTCATGCATCCACTTATTTGGACTCGTGTCTTCTTTGTTTCTGTCTTTGTTAGGAAAGACATCCTCGAAAACATAGCATTTCTTGACTCCATGATTGCATGCACATGTACATTAGGGATGTCAGATTTATGCACTAGAAATCTATATGCACTACTGTTATTTGCATAACCGATAAATATGCAATCTATCGTTTTAGGCCCAATCATTATTTGTTTAGGTTTAGGCACTTCTACCTTTGCTAAACACCCCCACACTTTCAAGTATTTGTATCTTGGCCTATGGCCTTACCACAACTCATATGGGGTCTTATCCATCTTCTTGGATGGAATTCTATTAAGAATGACATTTGCTGAGAGGATGGCCTACCCCTACAAGTTCTGAGGTAAGCCCGAACTTATCAACATAGCATTCATCATTTCTTTTGGAGTGCGGTTTTTGCGTTCAGCAATACCATTTGATTGAGTTGTATACGGAGCAGAATGCTAGATTGTGAACATAGTTCGTTAAACGGTGCATCATATTCACCACCTCAATCACTACGAACCTTTTTTATTTGTTTGCTAAGTTGATTTTTGACTTCATTCTTATAGTTTTTAAAAGCCTCAATTGTCTCATATTTGCTACTTATCAAATAGACATGTCTCGTATTTGCTACTTAGCAAATAGACATAACAATATCTTGTACAATCATCGATAAATGTTACAAGGTATTTTTTACCGCCTCTCGATTGAATTTTTTTTTAAATCACACATGTCTGTATGAATTAAATCTAACGGTTCTGTGTTTCTTTCCACTGAAGGAAATGGTACCTTAGTCATTTTAGCTTCGACACATACTTGGCATTTTTCAGTTTGATTAAACTTTAAATTAGGTAATAAATCTAAATTGTTCTGTGAATTGATTTATTATTAACATGTCCTAATCGATTATGCCATAAACAAGAAGACTCAAGCAAGTAAGCAGAAGTAGATGCAATGTTATTAGCCTCATTGGGCACAATAGTCTTAGGCACAAAGGACATTACATTCAACTTAAACATAGCTTCGGTGAGATAGCCTCTACCAACAAACACTTCATTTTTGGTTAGAATGACCTTATCAGAACCAAAAATCATCTTGAAACCAGCCTTGCTCACCAGAAACAAGATTCCTATGAATGTCAGGAACATGGAGAACATTGGTCAATGTCAGCTTTTTTCATAAAGTCATTTTCAGAACCACATTCCCGGTTCCCTGAATGGTTGAATGGGAAGAGTTACCCATCCACAATTTGTCACCAGCTCTAGCCTTATAGGTTGAGAACACTCCACGACCAGCACATACATGTCTTGTGGCTCCAGTGTCCACAAACCACTGCCTTGGATTCCCAACAACATTGCATTCTGTCACCACAGCTCAGAACATGTCATCATCACCACCAGTTTTAGCCATATGTGCCTTTGGCTGAAATGGTTTCTTTCCACAGCACTCACTTGCACGGTGCCCAAATTTGCCACAGTTGCGGCATTCACCATTAAAATTGTACGCAGTTTGTGGTTTCTTGGAAGATTCACCAGTTTTCTTGGAAGAATGTCCGGTTTTCTTCCTCTTCCGATTCTTTATCTCAGCAACATGCGCCTTGGCCTGTCCAACCTACACAACACGTTTATTTTCAGATGCTCTATTTTCCTCCTCTATACGGAGTCGGACAATGTGATCAACCATAGACATTTGCTTTCGCTTGTGTTTGAGATAACTTTTATACTCCTTCCATGATGAAGGTAGTTTCTCAATCACACAAGCTACTTGAAAATTTTCACTTATTATCATACCCTCTTCTTGAATTTTGGATATAATGATTTGTAATTCCTCAACCTGTTTAATTACGGTTTTGGAATCGACCATCTTATAGTCCAGAAATTTACCTATTATAAATTTCTTAGCACCTGCATCCTCAGCTTTATATTTTCCTTCTAAGGCAAGCCACAATGCTTTTGTAGACTCAAACGTACAATAGACACGATACAAAGTATTGTCTAAACAGTTCAGTATGTAATTTTTGCACAAAAAATCACTATGCTTCCAACTCTCAAGAGCAAGCAGAGCTATGTGTTCAATGTTGTCAGCAAGCACAACTGGTTGCTCTTCAGTAAGCATCCTAGCCAAACCAAGAGTAGTCAAGTAAAACAGCATCTTTTGCTGTCAGCGCTTGAAATTCAGCCCGTTAAACTTTTCTGGCTTCTCACCATGAGATGAACCAGCCACAGCAACAATAGATTGTGTCACAACAGTAGCAGGCACAGTTGCATTTGACACTGGTTCCTTATTTGCTGTTGACGTAGCATCAATAGTGGGTGTCAACGACGCATCATTAATAGTAGTCATTTCTATTCAAGAAACAGAAGATAAACAAACAGATTCAGGTTCGTTTTCAATGAGACCAAACAAGATGAAGTTTATTGAATATCAAATAATGATATACAATTCGATCAGAAAATAAAAAAAATTGTTCAGAATATGATCTGAATATTTATTTTTATTCGCATACAGATACTTTACAGAGCATGTCACGGATTTTATCTAACAAAACAACAAGTAATAAAATTTATAAATCCGGTATTCCCCAAGTGTAGGGATCGTAGTATAGCGACTAATACCGGAGTCGGTCACAGGGAATCGGGGTAACTAGTTCATTAATTTTCCTAAGGTTGATACAATTATTCCTAAACCTAAACTAAAACGGAAAATAAACTGGACAGAGGATTGTCAGTCCAAAGCCAGGAAGGATAAAAGCGATAATAAATAAATAAAACTGTAAACGAAAAGAACATAAAACAAAGATACATGGGATCAAACAATATACAAACCAAGTGATCTCAATCCTAGTTCATCTCATGATTTTAATTCAATATTGTGGTTTCACCTAATCAAAGGTATGAATTCTTACTTCCGTAAGTAATCCGGCTATCAATCTCATCATCTTCCGATTTATAGAGATTAACGCTCTCAAAACAAGGTGCAAGATTTATTAGATCTAACAACCTAGAAATCTAACCTATCAACTTCCGTTATGTCAAGGTTAAAAATCTCATCTTTCCTATGGTGATCGAAGGTTTACACCGATTTCCATCATACGGTAAACATCAATAAGCAATTCATCTTCCGATATTTATTGCATAGCACATAAACATAGGAAGATACAAAACGAATCAAAGATCATAAAAATAAAACAGGGATCGAATAAATTAAGAAGATAAACTCACATAGTTTATACAATAGATGATCTCCATGAATCACAAATAAAACAAAAGCATCCTAATCTAACCCGGATCACCCGAGCACAAGGCTCGGGTGATCGGCCTTGAAAGCTCCCAAGATGCGGCTGCTCTCTTGGAAATTTCTGATGTGAAAATTGTGTGTTTTAGGGTTGGGATCCATTTGCGCTTTAAATAGAAGTTTAAGTCGGTTTCAAAGATGGCGGCGCTTGGACGCCCGTCTGTTTTGGGTGGACGCCCGTCCAACAAGGCAAACGCTCGTCCACTTCCCGTCCAAACTCTCTGTATGTAAAAACCCCTCTTGGACGCCAGTCTGAAGCAATGGATGCCCGTCCATAGTGGACGGAACTTGGACGCCAGTCCAGCATGCCTAGAAGCTGATTTCTTCATCTTTATCCTTTTCTTCTCATCCCTATCTCTTGTCTTCATCAGAAAATCCGAATGCAACCTCTTCTAATCCTCTTTTAGCTCGAGAACATGTATCTAAAAGATAGTAAAACATACCAAAGCGTAACATAACTCCAAAATAATATAAAATCACAATTTAAGCACATAATTCGTTACGTCTTGCAATTTAACTATTAAAAACACCATTTGCTCAATATTTCAATATAAAGCTCGATTTCTATGAGAAACATCCACATATGGGGAAAATTGATATAAAACATATCCTTATAAAACGTATAAAATCACCCTTAACAACATAAGAAACATCTGAAATATTTGTCTTAAGATTGTTATACCCGTAGTATCGTATGCAAAATAAAATAAACAACCAGAAAGAAGAAGAACAATTTGTTTATTAATTTGAAGAAAGTACAATACAAGAATGGAAAAAACAAAACGAAAAAGAAACAGTAAGGATATAATCTGAAACTGAGGCGAGAAAACTCTCCGTCATTAAGACAAATTTGCTCCGGCATGTACTC
The DNA here is from genome assembly GCA_026214975.1 of Gentiana macrophylla. Lineage (NCBI taxonomy): Eukaryota > Viridiplantae > Streptophyta > Magnoliopsida > Gentianales > Gentianaceae > Gentiana > Gentiana macrophylla. The sequence continues at coordinate 85,760,477 of CM047807.1, forward strand.
ACGAATGTGCAATTGTCTCCCAGGATACAACAGTTTACCTGTTCAAGAGGGAGGTACTTCGACTCTGAACAACAACAAACTCAGCAGTGCTTAAGAAACTCTTCAAGTATTTTATGCAAAAAGATGGATTTTGTTGTATGTGTTGTGTGTTCTTTCCATTGCAGCAGAGGACCTTTATATAGGAAGCAAAACTAAGGAAGAGTCTCAGCCTTGAAATGTATTTAAGCCATCAGTTCATGAGTTTCACTAAGGAGACTTTAACTCCATCAGTTGAAGGAGTTTACTTAACTCCACTAACTCTCAGCAATAATGCCCATTTAGCATATGAAGAGACAACCTAATCGAGCTTGATTAATTGAATCGAACTTCTGACTTATGAAGGACTCAGCTCGAATCATCTCATCAGAATGTTGAATAATTGTTTGACAAGTCCAATGTAACTTTGTCCAAAAAATTAATATTGCCTCAGGCCCAATTCCCCAAGCCTAAGCACACGGTCAACGGTCAACGGGCACGGGTGGGCGCCGGCGGCGCGCGCGCGCTTCAGACAATTTTAGCAGAATATCTTCTAACTAAAACCATTATGAATTCTCTCCCTTCCCTTGGAGCTTATACCATTTAATTAACTTTCCCACTTAAATATTGAGAAAATATTTGCACACATCCCAATGTGGGATTATGGATTTGAACTCTTCAACTTCCATATTTCAACAATTCAACTTTTTCAACCAACCAACTTCAAGCCTTAATTTATTCTTCACTCGATATCCGAATTGAATGATTCAAAGACCTGTCACGTATATTTCAAAGTCTTCATAAACTCTTAATAAATTATACAAGAGTGTAATTGAAACCAACTCATAAAGTGGTTGTAAAAAATGATTAAAAAATCATTTTATCTTTTTCCCTCAATTTCTCCAACCAGACTTGTACTTCATAATCATCTCCACTAATCGAGGTCAAAACAAGGCTAACTATGGTCAGGTTGGACTTGCAGGGTTGTAACGTTAGGCTAGAGACAGGGCTAAACGAAAGGGTAAAAGGAATATCAACCGAGAAAATACAAGTGAGCCCAATCAAAATGGTGTAACATCTAAAACCAAGCTCTTCCCTTCAACACCGTATCATAAATAGGAGTAATACGCTAAAACGGTTGTCACCAAGATGAATTTCCAGGATTGCTTGCAATAATAGTCGTCACAAAAAACAAGCTCACCAAGAACTCAAGAGCATCCACTCCAATTTCATTTCTCCCATCTCCATGCATTACATTGGAAATATTAATTCGAACACTTTCATCCACATTTCTTGACTCGACTTTATCCAATTTTTTTTTCCTTTTTCTCTTTTTTAAAAATATTTTTCAATATAAACCAAACACCAACACTTTGCTACCCCTTCTCATTCGTAGTACAAAAGATCCACCAACACCAAAAATTGACACACATCTTCACCACCCCACACTTGTGCTAGCAAGTGTGCTCAAAATAAGATTAAAACTCACTCGTAAGGTGCCACGGAAATGTAGACCACAAATAAAGGCTAAGGGTCGGTAATTATAGGCTAATCAACGAATGGCTAAAGTTCGGGTAGGGGTCTAACCAACCTACAAAGGCTTAGAGGGGTTTATGTGGAAATTATTTACATGGTTCGCTATTTGGCTCTAGTCGGGTCAAAGAAATGCCAGGACCGTCATCTCTTAATCTACCAAGATTGAACTTTCTGTTTCACCTCGAAGTTAATGATATAAGTTCTAGGTAACAGATTAATGTCTATGGCAACTATAATAATTCAGTAACTAACCACATATAATTAAAGCAAAGCTATTACGTGCACAAAACTCCCCTTTTCCAAAACAAGATAAAGGTTTGACTCGCATGCATTCAACTATTGACTAATAATCAACCAAAGAATGCAATGACTCACATCAGATACGCAACATCAATGCCATGAATTTTTTTTAAAAATGGCTCATTTTTTACTCAGTAAAGACCAAACACTAAGCATATAACCCATTCAATGATAAAATTAAGCATATAGTAGTCAAGTGAAGCTAAGTCTACCACCCCCCACATAAAACAGAACACCGTCCTCGGTGTGTGAGTGATAGAGTAATGAAGGACATAGCTGAACTGGCGAAAGGATGCAACTATGCCAAATGATAACCGCCTATGTATCTCTCAGGGTACCTGTGTAATCACAACAAAAACAACCAAGAATCCCCTATGACGAAAGGCCGAAACCTTAAGCGTAGTAAGCACAAGTATGGAGATGTATATCATATAAAAGATGGGTTATCACAAGGCATGCAACGGAATTCAATATGCGTGGTCGAATTTTTCATCACTCAAAAACAAACTTAACAACCTATGACAAAAGGTGGGTTGCCTCCCATAAGCACTTTTGTTTATTTTCGTTAGCTCGACTTAGTGAATTTAAAAAATAACAAGGATAGGTTTGTTAGGAAATCTACGCGGGAACGCAACGGAATTCAAAATTTATTTCATTTTAACCAGGATCGACTTTGTTTAAGCAACAAACATAATAAGTTAGTAGACGGTGGTTACCTTGCTTGATCTAAAAGATCGACGCTTTGAGCGTCTAAGGATAGTAGTGGTGCATGGAGCAGCCCAAGTGTTCGGCCTCTACCGCTAGTCCACCCGAACAGCCTGCCGGAATCCCATCATGGATTGCTAGCAGAAAAACTCGGTTGCTAGACCGACCTTTTCTCTCTCTAAAAAATCTCTCTAAGAAGCTCTCTTATTTTTCACAAGAACTATTAGTCTTTTGGAATTATGATGTACAAAAGTGCTAGCCAAGCCTCCCTTAAATAGGGTGACCTGCGCCCCAGTAGATCCCAATCTGATTGGGAAATGCTTCTGACAGATTGAGGAGAAAGAAAACATTTTTCCTAATAAAATATGGAAAGTATCTTTGATTGTATTATCTCATTTAAATTAATATCCCATATTAAATATTTTCAAAATATTGTCAATATCTAATATTGACTATCTTTATCTTATTACCATAAGTCTATTTTTCATAAATCAATTAATATCTAATATTAATATATGGTAATTTGATTAATTAAATTACACAATCCAACTGTATCATGATACGCTATTATTGGCGCCCCAAAAAGCCATAAATTGGCATCCGGAATATTCTTAATTAATACTCCCTCTGTCCCAATTTGTTTGGGACATTTTGGAACTCACAATATTTAGAGAGACATCAATTAATTAGTCGTCTGGTTATTTAAAACTTGACTAATTTACATTTTTATCCTTTTATGTGTAGCATTATTTTCACAATATTTAAGGAGATATCAATTAATGAGTTGAGGCAATTTAGACAATTAAAGCAAAAAAGTTTATGTCTATTTAGAGTTATGAGACTTATTTTGGGACAGCCAAAAAAGGAATATGTCCCAAACAAACTGGGACGGATGGAGTATAATGCTATGATTAATTAATTCGTAAAATACATGTTTATATATATATATATATATATATATATATATATATATATATATATATATATATATATATATATATATATATATATATATATATATTTCACATATACATAAATTATGTATATTTAATTAATCAACACAATTAATATCTTGTATTTAATTTATTCATAATAAATAAATACCACAATATTAATTTACCACTATAACACTTTATAGTCGAGATAAAACTTTCCTTATTTGGTTATCTCTATAACCGTATCTTAATCCGACTAGATGTTCTTATGTGTGTGACCCGATAGGCTTCCGAATATGTTGGTCGTACGCACAAAGTGCAATTATGAAAATGCCCTTCATACCCAACGATCATGGATAGCGTCTAGCAACACATCCACGACCCCCAATCATTAGAAGAGTCAAATGCAATGACTACTACCTTTCATGTGAAACAGTTACCGTGTAAATAGAATCCTATTGCTGTAATAATATCCATACGGTTGTATCTCGAGTGTCAATACATTAACGACCGTATCTTATAATCTAGATATCCTACTCTCTTGAAGTAACTCATTTACTTCCACTTTGCAAAGATTCATGAGAGTAATACATTCCTTATAAGAAGGCCCTTTCGGATATTTACTCATGTTCATAGGATACGCAATTTCCGGACGAGCAACATGAATCCTACGCAAGCTTCAGTAGCACACCCAATCACTACCGCATGATCGCCCTATGGCTAGGGGAAACCTCAATAGTGTCAAAGCATGACATTCCACACCGTGATGTCATGAAGACTCCGGTCTCAGGATAATTACACAACCGCCACATAGTGCGACACTTAATAAAGCAAGTGGGTCAGTCTAACGTACGCATTTTCTAATACACGTTCACGTACAGTCCAAGTATCTCAACACTTTGATAGGCGAGATGTACCCCTATCTTCAATAAGAAAGAAGACATCTAATACGTGCTAGTGTAATCGTACTATTAATGTCCTATTTAATAGTACATATGACTAGAGACATTTAAGTATCAAACCTTTAAAGTGATTCGAGATCTCATCAACCATAATCACAATCATTGTTTCTCTATCACAGTTTAATACTAAGGACGTTATCATATAACAATATCGTAAATGGTTCGTTAAATAAAAATATATATAATAACAAAAAAAGCCATTTAATATATGTATAAACATAAAGAAATAGTAGAAGTGATCCGACCTGGTCGGATCCGGTCAAACCCGATTGGGTTTAGGACACTATTTCAACAAGGTTGCCAAGTTTAAAGTCTCCAGCAAGACTCATATCCCCCAAATTTGATATTCGATTCAACCTCCATCCTAGGGACACTCTCACTACTCAGTCCCCATTTTGGTGCCTCATCACTCATAGGATTCTCCTAAAAAACTTCCAGCCTTTGCACTTCCTCACGCGTCCCCAAGTCATCACCCGGATGCTTAACGGATTTGTAGACATTGAAGGTGACGGTCTCATCTTCCGTCCACATAGTGATCTCCCCATTCTGGACATCTAGTAGAGTCCTACCGGTCGCCAAGAATGGTCTACCTAATAAAATAGGGGTTTGACTATCCTCCTCTATGTCTAACACTACGAAATCAACAGGGAAAACTAGTTTACCCACTTGAACTAGAACATCCTCAACAACTCTCATAGGACGCCTAATCAACCTATCAGCCATTTTTAAGGACATATTTGTACGCTTAAGCTCACCTACCCACAAACTCTCAAAAATCCTCCTAGGCATCAAGCTCACACTCGCACCTAAATGACGTCTGGCCTATGGTGCAAGGAATAGAAAAACTATCCGGATCTTTCAACTTAGGTGGTAGCTTATTCTGAAAAACAGCAGAGCACTCCTCATTTAAACAAAACTTTTTATCCATTTTGGCTTTATTAGACAATATCCCTTTTAAAAATTTCACATACGATGGCATATTAACAAGCGCATCCACAAGCGGGATATTTATCTCAACTTTTCGTAAAAAATCAAGGAACTTGTTTTGCTTTTTTGAAATAGTTGGTTTTGTAGCGCCACGAGGGGGGTACAGTAAAGTAGATAAATCAAATGGTTTTTTCACAAAATTCATACCTGAGTTTTGCTTACCTTCCCGTGTCGTGTCCGACCGTTTCGCGGGCTTCACACTTGGCTTCTCCAACTCTTTTCTGATCTCATCAGCTTCCTTATCTTCATCAACCACCACCCACTCTTCATCTTTCTTGAGGAGCGAACGAAGGTTTTATGATATCCCCGCTCTACGAAAGAGATTCGATTCGACCTATCTTCTGACTTCCTTGTTCGTCAATCTATCGCCCCGTGACTTTTTTGAAAGCAAGCTCCATTCAAAGCGGTCGTTAGACCGCGGTTTGAGCAGCAAAAGGTGTCCCTCTTTTCGTCCCCTTTCTAATCATCTTCAATGTTTCCTTCTTCTAAACTTTAGTAGCCTCAACATCATTACCCATAACTTTCCCACTTCCTATAAATATGGCATTTAATTGCCTGGGATTCACTTGAACCATTTGCGTCTCTAAATTCCTTACCATGGCTTGCAAGGTTACATGGGAATTTTTCATCTCTTTCAGCTCCTTGTTCAACTCCCTATTATTCTCCTTTATCTCCATATTATTTTCCTTCAGTTCTCTATACATTTGCTCCAACAGAAGGTCTGTGGAACTTTTGTGTTGCACGGGTTCGGGAGGTGGTGGTGTTGATTGTGAGGCCGGGACATATTGCAAATGTGCATTCGGGTGTATGTAAACCCCTTGTTGAGGTCGCCTCGGATTACCAAAAGTGTTTTACGGTTGAGGTCTACACTGATTCTGTTGCGGTTGCATAATCTACTGTTGGGTGGTTATCCCGGGCCCTGAATTTCACCCCAAGCTAAATTCGGATTGTCCTGCCAATTCTAAAAATTCTGACCGTTGTTCTGATTAGCTATAAACTTCGCATCAACTTGCTGCCAACCACAAGTCACACTTGGGTCTGCAGTTTGGTAGACTATAGGGCACGTGCATAATGGATTCATATCCATGCAGCTCATGTTGCAAGGATTCTTAATAGTCGGGTCAGTCAAAATCTGATTCATCGTCAACAGACTCACTTGCCTGGTTTGAGGATAGTCTGTGGACAAGTGATCACCACCATATGTATCACATGCATTGGATTCCTTCTGCCAAGCTCTCACCTCGTTCACTTGTTTTTTAAAATTCGGCACTTCAGCTTGCATCCTTATAATTTCCTCGCTTGGCTCGACTCGATCAACTAAGCCAATCGGCTTTCTCGAAACTCTCATGCCCGTCTTCCACTTCCTATTGCTCTCTGCATCTCTCTCTATGGTATCCAAGGCAACATCTGGTTGCACACTCATCATATCACCTCCACATGCCGTATTCAAGTTCTACTGATAACTGTTTCTCGCAATCCACCAAAAAAAAGATGTACCTGATTCCATGCCTCTAACCTATGATGCGGACACTTCCTCAACATTGCTTTAAATCTATCCCATGCTGTTAGGAACATTTATTATGTTTTGGTGATGGCTATACTAGCTGTTATAGCAAGCCTAAAATAAGTTAGAATTCTTTGTATAAGTCTTTACTTAGAGTCTGACATGTTGTATAAGTTAAGTCAGACAAGTATTGTACTAGTTGGTAGGATGACAAAGTAAAATAGATATCCGGCAGAGTGAAACCAGCCAAGTACCAGGAGAGAAGCATGAAGACAATATTAATTATGGTCTGACTTATAACCAAGGAAGTCTATGATGACCTTGGATAAGTCTAAGTTATAATTCAAATGATGAAACACATTGTCAAATATGGTGTACACTGATCTCACTCTAATCAAGGATCAGTGAATTTCAAAAAGTACTTGAAGGAATCAAAGAAAATAGTGATGCAGTAAACCGGCAAAGTAAACTGGCTTTTGGCTAAGTAAAGACAAAGCTGTGAAGGAAGAACCAAACAGCCAAGTCTGGAGAATCACTCAACCATTCAGGGAATGGCCAAGTAAAGTTTACTGGTTTAGATTTCAAGTGATGAATATCAAACATTAAATGCATGACCAATTGAGGATCAATCAAGGACAGATCTTCTGATAGCGTTTGAAGAAATCAAATCACTGAAATCAAGGAGAATATAACTAAAGGGGAATCAAGAATTAAATCAAGGATTATTCCCCACATTAAAGAGCCAACGGACGGAAATTCAAATCAATGATTATCAAGGCTATAAATAGAAGGCAATGATAGAAAAGAAGAAGAGAATTGGGTCTGATAATATACAAGCAGAAACTCTGTCAAAGTGAAAAGCCTTCCATCTGCACTACAAGGAAATATCTAGAGATCAACTACTTCAATTGCAAATCAAGCTCTGAGATTGATCAACAAATCTGTGAATCCAATTCACATCAACTGAGGCAATTGAATCAGAGGAATCTGAGAAGGAGTTGCAACCTTTGTGATAGCTTCTAAAAGATTTGTTCTCAAGGAGCAGTGATAGAGATTGAGTCACTGAAGCTTTTGAAGTCAGGGAGTGATAGTCTTGCAGATTGTGAAGCTTGTGTAGCCAAGGACAAGCGTACTATTTTATCTGTGAAAACAATAGTGAATTCCTCCAATCATCATAGGAGAAGAGTGGATTAAGGGATTACACCACCCTGAACCACTATAAACCTTTGTGTCTATTTACTTTCAGTAATTTACTTTACAACACTTTATTTCATTGCATACTCTATATCTGTGATTGCATAGCCTACTTTGAACCAACAGTTTAAGAAGGGACTTATCCGCTGCCCAAAAGCTTTTAAATATAAGAAAAGTTTTGAAACTCCACTATAGTCATTCACCCCTCTCCCTCTTTGACTATAGTTTTACCCTTCTCTGGGACCAACAATTGGTATCGAAGTAGTGTTCCTAGTATCAGAACCTGTTCAGATCTAATTTCTGGTAACAAGGAGATCACATATTTTCAAAGTAGTTTTCAAATTTGTGCTCCATATATATATACATACATACATATATATATATATATATATATATATATATATATATATATATATACATATATATATATATATATATACATATATATATATATATATATATATATCTTTTTTGTACTTATGGATTCCTCAATTTTATGTCAAAGGTACCTGTATCCAATGTCAATAATTTTGATGAATATAAAATAAGGATGTTGTCTCATCTTGCAGTAACTCATGAGGAGATGCTGGATGTAATCAACGATGGCCCAATCATGATCACAACTGTGATAGCCACAGGAGAAGATCAAGGAAATGTGATAGACAAACTCAAGAAGGATTGGACCAAGGATGACAGAAGAAGAGCAAATCTAGATTTTGTTGCAAAAGATATGATTTTGAAGACTCTGGACAGCAACATGTTCATGAGGATCAAAGATTGAAAAACAGCAAAGGAGATGTGGGACAAGTTGGCACTGATCAATGAAGGATCATAAGCAGTTAAAGAGAATAAATTATCTGTTGCAAAATAGAAATTTGAGAACATTAAAATGAAGACTGGAGAATCCATCGATCAAATGCATAACAGATTCTCTAGCATCATCAGTGAATTGCAACAACTTGGACACACATATCCTCAAAAAGAAGTGTGCCTGAAAATCTTGAGAGGCCTACCTGAAAGATGGAAGATCATCACATCAGTGCTTAGAGAAACAACAAACCTTGCAAACACTAACACCTTAACTCTGATGTCTCAATTAAAGGCTCATGAATTTGAACTGAACTGTGAAGAGAGTGCACCAGCTGAGGCACACAAGGCCCGGTGCTGCTGGTTGCACCTCAAACAAAGCAAAACAAAGTGACTCAAGCAAAGAAAAGGAGGGCTGAAAGAACAGGTAGCCTTACTAATCAAACGGTTTGACAGGTTTAGCAAAAAGAAGCAATTTAAAGGAGGATCATCATCAAACAAGAAGTCATGTTCAAGCAAAGACTTGAAGAAAAAGGATTATGAGTATAGATACTTCAACTGCAAGAAGAAAGGTCAATTCAAGGCTGATTGCCCTGAAGAAAAGGATAAAGACGAGGACAAGAAAAAGTACAAGACAACTGAAAAGAGAAAGAGCAAGAAGGCACTCAAAGCTGAATCGAACAGTGAAAAGAATGAAGAATCATCTAAAAATGATTCTGATGAAGATGAAGTTGACAGCTCAGACAATGAAAAGGCATACCTATGCTTTATGGCAAAAGAGTCAAATGAAACTGAGGTAACATCTAGCCCATATTCATCATCTAGTGCATCCACATCTGACACTACACAATCTTCTATTCTCTCTCTAGATTCTGCAAACCTAAGTCAAAATCTCATGAGCAAATTTGAAGAAATTCAAGAAAATCATGAAATTATGGAACTAGAATGTGAGAATCTGAGAAAGGAAAACAAAACATTAAAGAAGGAACTGGATAAAATGAAAGTTGAACAAACTAGTAAGGAGATTCACTCAACTGATCAACAAGAAGCAGATGATCACTCATCTAATGTTGAAAGACTAGCTGAGAAAATATCCATACCAGTAAAGAACACCACTGCACCACTCAATGCACCAGCCTACAAACCCCTAAAAAGGTTTGGATCTAGATCTGGTCTTGGCTACAACAGTCAGGATGAAAATAGAAACAATGGACAACCCAATTCTGATTCAAGACCAAACCTGGACCAAAATTTAGAAAAGGACAGACCATAGTTTCAACCACTCATCCTGCACCGGTGACATCAAAATCTAGTGTAGTGAAACAGCAGAATAAAACATCAATCCAGCCTAATAAAGGCAAATGAGTTCAGAAAGGTAAGGGAAGACTTTACCCTTCTGAGGATGATTGGAATATTACACCCCCAAAATATAAGAAGAAACCATTTCATAATATGCATCATGTGTTTAAGAAAAGCTAGACAAGGCATATTCCTGGACACAAGAAGCAGCATGGAAATAAGTTTTCTTCTACATATTGGAGAGTGAAAAAGGATGCAAATGCACCAAAAAGTAGAGAAAAGTATCATAATACCTCTAGTAGAAACATTAGAAGTTATTCTGCCATGCCTTATACATATGAAGTTGATGACTTCAATTATCCAAAAAGAAGATCCTTTGGATACACATTAGGAGTAGGAGGCATGACTGCTAACAGGTATGGACCCATACAGTGTTGGGTACCTAAACATAATTAATTTGTTTTGTCGGATGTCTGGTACATAGACAGTGGATGTTCCAGACACATGTCAGGGAACAAGGGATGGCTTACTGACTTTAAAGCTTTTGATGGACCCAAAGTTACTTTTGGAGGCAAAGAAAACCCTGGCAAAATTAAGGGGGGAAGGCATAATGCTCAAAAACAGTTTGAAGATTCAAAATATGGCTTATGTTAAAGGACTGAACTTCAATCTACTAAGTATTAGTCAATTTTATGACACAGGTTATAATGTGCACTTCAACAAGGAAGGATGCAAGGTGATTCACAATCAAACCAACACCATTGTACTTGCAGTAAGAAGAGAAGACAACATATATGTGGTAGATTGGAAGACAGCTAAAGCAGAAACATGTTTGCTTGTCAAAAATAAACAATCAACCAACTGGATTTGGCATAGAAGATTGAATCATCTAAATTTCAAAACCATCAACACACTGTCAAAGAACAATTTAGTTGAAGGCTTACCGGAAATCACATTCAAGAAAGAAAGTCTATGTGATGCATGTCAAAAAGGGAAACAAATCAAAAGTTCTTTCAAGTCAAAGCCCTATAAATCAACAACAAGAATTCTACATCTGTTACATATGGATCTGTTTGGACCAGTCACACCAGTAAGTGTAAGTGTAAAGAAATACACTCTAGTAGTGGTGGATGAAATTTCCAAATTCACCTGGATCATATTCATGAACAAGAAAAGAGAGACACTCAAAAAAGTTGCCAGATCTGCTAAGAATAATTCAAAATGAGAAGGAACTGAAGATCATAAAGATCAGATCAGATAGAGGCACAGAGTTTCTAAATGAAATGATCAGAACCTACTGTGAATAAAATGGAGTACTGCATCAACTATCGGCAGCAGGGACTCCACAACAGAATGGTGTAGCAGAAAGAAGAAACAGGACACTCAAGAAGCAGTCAAAACAATGATTGCAGAAGCATGCTTGCCAAAAAGATTTTGGGCTGAAGCAGCAAATACAACATGCTATACTCAAAACAGATCAATCATCAACAAACATCATGGAAAAACTCCATAAGAAATATGGAATGGAAGAAAACCTAACATCTCACATTTGCATATGTTTGGATCTAAATGTTTTGTTTTGAACAGGAATCAGTTACATACTTTTGATGAAAAAGCTTATGAAGCAATCTTTATTGGATACTCAGACACTAGCAAAGCATTCAGAGTACTCAACAAAAGAACCTTGGTGATTGAAGAATCAATTCATGTAGTCTTTGATGAATCAAACACAAATGGTAGAAACTTTCAAGAACTTGAAGAAGAATCATGTCAAAGATAAGTGTATATGAATACAACAGTACCAGCTACCATTCTGAATCACAACTTTGGGAATCAAGATGAGCCACCAGTCAATACAACAGAAGAGGCACCAGCACAAGAACATGAAGCTGATACACAAACTGAAGTTGTGGAAGGACCAAGTCAAGAACAACTTCAACCTGACCTCAACTGGCTAAGAGACCATCTTGAAGATCAAGTCATTGGAGACATTCACACAGGAGTCAGAACCAGAAGACAACTGGAAAATATGCTGACATGCTTTCTATCACAAGTGGAACCCAAAAAAAAGATGATGCAATCCAAGATGCTGATTGGATTATAGCTATGTAAGAAGAACTAAATGAATTTTAAAGAAATGAGGTCTGGGAACCTGTTGACAGACCAGACATAGCCAACATCATTGGAACAAAATGGGTATTCAGAAACAAGATGGATGAACAAGGAACAGTTGTCAGAAACAAAGCAAGGCTAGTTGCTAAAGGCTAATTTCAAGTAGAAGGAATAGATTATGATGAAACCTTTGCCTTAGTAGCAAGATTGGAAGCAATCAGACTCTTTCTAGCTTTTGCAGCCCACAAAGACTTCAAAGTTTACCAAATGGATGTCAAGAGTGCATTTCTGAATGGACTTTTGGAAAAAGAAGTATATGCAGAAATACCTCCTGGTTTTCAACTCAAAGATAAAGAAGATAAAGTGTACAAACTCAAAAAGGCACTTTATGGACTCAAACAGACACCCAGAGCCTGGTATGAGACACTATCACAATTTTTGATCAACAATGGATTCAACAAGGGAACTATCGATAAGACTCTCTTCAAGCTAGAGGAAGGAACAAGGACCCTGTTAGTCCAAATCTATGTTGATGACATTATCTTTGGATCAGAAGATGAGAAACTATGTGAGAAATTTGCAAACTTAATGAAAAGCAAATTTCAGATGAGCATGATGGGAGAATTAAATTACTTTCTTGGTCTACAAGTGAAGCAAATGAAAGATGGCATCTTTATTCATCAAGCCAAGTACACAAAAGACTAGATACACAAATATGGAATGGACACAAGTGGCACATCAGATACACCAATGTGTGCAAGAGATATTCTTGGAAAAGATGAAAGTGGAAATGATGTTGTTCAGAAGATTTATAGAGGAATCATTGGATCCCTACTCTATCTAACGGCAAGCAGACCTGACATAGCTTTTGCAGTAGGAGTATGTGCAAGATTTTAAGCTCAACCAAAGGAATCACACCTCCTAGCAGACAAAAGAATAATCAAATACCTGAAAAACACCATAAATGTTGGAATTTGGAATCCAAAAGATGGAGGATTCAAGCTAATATCATATTCAGACTCTGACTATGCTGGATGTAAAATAGATAGAAAAATCACCTCTGGAACCTACCAAATGCTAGGCAACAGACTAGTATCGTGGTTTAGCAAAAAGCAAAACTCCATATCTATATCTACCGCTGAAGCAGAATATATAGCATCAGGAAATTGTTGTGCACAAGTACTTTGGATCAGACTACAGCTAAGGGATTGTGAAATGGAGGAGAAAACAATTCCAATTATATGTGACAACAAAAGTGCAATATCTATTACTGAAAATCCAGTATTACACTCAAGAACAAAACATATTGATGTGAGACATCACTTTATCAGAGTTAATGTTGAAAAAAGGGATATTATTTTAAGATACATACCCACTGATGATCAATTGGCTAACATCTTCACAAAACCACTCAGTCATGAACGATTCAGCAAGTTGAGAACTGAGTTGGGAATGATAGAAATTGAATAAGTATTAAGGAGCAGCTAACTGGAGTAATCAGCTAAGTAACTTCACCAGCTGACTGAACCTTTTCCGTTATGAGTGAGCTCATTTGGCATGTAAGACGCTGGTACTTAGCGAAGTCAACTACATTGATTGTTAGGAACAGTTATATACAGCAGCTCAGTGAAGAAGTCACTACACCGGCTTAGTGACCAGCCAGGTCACTCCACCAAATTATACATTGAAGTAAACAGCAAACTAAAGTGTGAACTAAATCAGCTTTATACACGTGGGAAATCAAGAAGTTATGGAGGATTATTTTGTGGAAGATTACACACGCGGAGATCAATTCATAATCGTGGAGGTAACTATATTATTTTAAAATTACAAACACCTCAATATCCGGGATTTATCATTACTTGCCTCAATCCTCTCTCCCACTTCACTCAATACCATGATTTACATACACAAAATCACGCCATTACGTCACAAAATCCTTCCATATTCAACCATGTTCACACTACCAAAAATCATCATATATAAACCACACTTAGAGGTTTTCCAGAAATCTTTACACTATTTTGCAAATCTTAAACCCTACTTTGTTTTCTCTTTGAAAAATTGAAGCTTTCTTTTCAATCTCAAATCCCATTCAACAATGGCCTCATCCTCTTCAATCTCTCCCACAGAACGATATTTTGAAAAATCGATCATCACTGGATCGTTTTTTAGGCCTGAACATTATCTCTCCTTCTGTGATAATGATGAACAAGCTCAAATATTGGTTGATGACTGTACGAATCTCGGGTTAATGACCTTCCTAAACCCCCTAATAAATGGGATATGATATGAGAACCTGATTGCATTTTGGAAAAATGCAAAGTTTGTGCCCAGCACAAAGAAGAATGATCACGATTGCATAAAAAGTTTGATATGTGGCAAGGAAGTGGTCATCACACCTGGACTCCTCAACAGATTCCTACATCTACCCAGATTTGGTCCGGCTAATGTGAAGAATGTACAAATTGACATCAACACCTTCTGGACTGAAATAGCCAAGAATCCCAGAAAGAACAACAAAACATACAACCTCCCCAGATCAGCACTCAAACGTCCATTTGCTGAGTTTGCACCGGTTATCACCAAAAACATTGAAGGAAGAAAATGGTCGATGGAAAACTTGACCGAGTTACGGGTCAAGTTAATGGTGATTATCTATCAAGGTATTCCCTTTGACTGGTGAACATTTGTTTTCAATAGGTTGAAAGACCAGATTCAGAAGGAAATTGAACAGACGATCATAGCACCGATCAAGAACCTACAGAAGAAGGTGACTTCTGGGAGAGGAAATCTTATGGGTTCCCTCTTCAACACCTTTTTGATACATTGAAGGTAAAACCCATCACTCTGCATCCCCCACACAAGGCCAAGGTAATGTTTACCTATGTAAAGGCATCCCTGAAACCCAAACCCACTGCCGGACAAAAAAGGAAAGCGCCCGAAAGCAGCAGATCTGGAGTGGGGAGAAGGACCAGATCTCAGAAGGCACAAGAGGACACTCATATGATCAGTGCCAGCAATTAGGATAACCCAGTGGTGATTAGTGATGATACAACAACTTAGGAAGAGAAACAAGAAGAAGTCATATATCTGGAAGAGGGTGAATAAGGATATCGTCTCACTTCATCTTATGAAGAAGAGATTGAAGATGAAGAAGATGCTACTGAAAGTGAGGCGGAAAAAGGTGAAGAAGAGCCAAGGTAAGGAGATCATCTTCAAGATGATCAAGACAAGACGGGTCTCTCTGATGATGACCTAACCCTTCAAGAGGTGCTTTCAAGAGCCTTGGTAGAGTTGACACACAGCCGAGTGAGCCAGCTAATAAAGCTCACTCTACTGAACTTGTCAACACCCCCAGCATTGATCAAGGGGGAACAAAAGCACAGAAATTCCGTCATCGGTAGATGATGAAGAAAATCAGCTCTCCCGGGGTCAGGGAATCGCAAGGACCTCCCATCAACCTCTCTCTGATCCTGAGATTGCTGAAGTAGAAAAATAAGAAGAGAAAGAAAAGAAAGAGAAAGAAGAAGAAAAGGAAAAGAAAGAGGAAGAGGAAGATAATGAGGATGATGAAGAGAATGAGGAAGATAAAGACAATGAGGATGATGCAACATCACTAGAAGAAGTTGATCCAGAGAGACTCTTTAACCTGGATATTCAACCTCTCATTATGGACATAGAGAGGCAATACCAGAGCAGGGAAAGCCTGAAACTTGCCCTAAGGAGTGATGAAACCTCTTTAAATCATAAAATTGAGGCCCTCATCAGTCACATTAAGATTCAAGATGAGGTCATGGAGAAACAGGGCAACTTACTTTGCAACCTGCAGCATCTGATCCCCTACCATGTCCAGACAAATCTTGAGTTTCTTGCTGACAAAATTGATGGCAATCTTATACCATTGGTGGATACTCTGAATGCTCATGCACATCAACTCCACCATCTGGATGAGGTTATGGATTACTCTGGCCAGGAACTCAACACCCTCATCAATGTCACTGAGGCAAATAACAAAATTCTGGAGAAAAAATATGGTCCTCTTCCAGAGTCGGAGGCAGCAAACAAAATTCTTGAAGCACGGTTTGGTGATGCCAAAAAAGGGAGAAGGAAGGTCAAAGCCTGAAAGCTCCAGTGGAAAGAAGGAAATCCCAACAGATAAGGGCAAGGGCATCAAAGGCAAGGGCATCAGATTTGAAGAAAAGAAGAAGTAGCCATTTTCATAAATTTTTTTAATAAATTCTATGCCTTTGATTTTTTAAAAGATGCAATATCTTATAGCCCGTGAATGGATGAATAAATTTTTTGAGTTGAATAATTGTTTATTTCGAAAATTTTGTACACTTATGTTCAGGCTTATGAGGGTTTTGGCATCATCAAAAACTGGGAAATTGTTAGGAACATTTTAATTTTGTTTTGATGATGGCCAAACTAGCTGTTATAGCAAGCCTGAAATAAGTTAGAATTCTCTGTATAAGTCTATACTTAGAGTCTGACATGTTGTATAAGTTAAGTCAGACAAGTATTGTACTAGTTGGTAGGTTGACAAAGTAAAACAGATATCCGGCAGAGTGAAACCAGCCAAGTACCAGCAGAGAAGCATGAAGACATTATGGTCTGACTTATAACCAAGGAAGTCTGTGATGGCCTTGGATAAGTCTAAGTTATAATTCAAATGATGAAACACATTGTCATATATGGTGTACACTGATCTCACTCTAATCAAGGATCAGTGAAGTACAAAAAGTACTTGAAGGAATCAAAGAAAATAGTGATGCAGTAAACCGCCAAAGTAACTGGCTTTCGGCTTAGTAAAGAACCAAACAGCCAAGTCAGGAGAATCACTCAACCTACTTTGAACCAACAGTATAAGAAGGGACTTATCCGCTGCCCAAAAGCTTTTAAATATAAGAAAAGTTTTTAAAACTCCACTATAGTCATTCACCCCCCTACTCTGACTATAGTTTTACTCTTCTCTGGGACCAACACATGCCTTATGCATACTCTTCATATCTAACTACTTGAAATTGGCAATATCGGCCTTCATGTCTAATGTTCCGGAGAGGGGGCAATACTTCAATAAGAACTTTGAAGTCACTTGATCCTAGGTGTGTAGTGAATCATGGGGAAGCGACTCAAACCATGCTCAGTGAAGGAAGAACCAAACAGCCAAGTCAGGAGAATCACTCAACCATTCAGGGCACGGTCAAGTAAAGTTTACTGGTTCAGATTTCAAGTGATGAATATCAAACATTAAATGCACGATCAATTGAGGATCAATCAAGGACAGATTTTCTGATAGACGTTTGAAGAAATCAAATCACTGAAATCAAGGAGAATATAATTAAAGAGGAATCAATAACTAAATCAAGGATTATTCCCCACATTAAATAGCCAATGGACGGAAATTCAAATCAAGGATTATCAAGGCTATAAATAGAAGGCATTGACAGAAAAGAAGAAAAGAATTGGGTCTGATAATATACAAGCAGAAACTCTGTCCAAGTGAAAAGCTTTCCATCTGCACTACAAGGAAATATCTAAAGACCAACTCAGGAATCAGAACTTCAATTGCAAATCAAGCTCTGAGATTGATGAACAAATCTGTGAATCCAATTCACATCAACTGAGGCAATTGAATCAGAGCTCTGAGAAGAAGTTGCAACCTTTGTGATAGCCGTTGTAAGATTGTTCTCAAGGAGCAGTGATAGAGACTGAGTCACTAAAGCTTTTGAAGTCAGGGAGTGATAGTCTTGCAGATTGTGAAGCTTGTGTAGCCAAGGACAATCGTACTATTGTATCTGTGAAAACAATAGTGAATTCCTCCAATCATCACAGGAGAAGAGTGGATTAAGGACTTACACCACTCTGAACCACTATAAACCTTTGTGTCTATTTACTTTCAGCAATTTACTTTACAGCACTTTATTTCATTGCATACTTTATATCTATGATTGCATAACCTACTTTGAACCAACAGTATAAGAAGGGACTTATCCGCTGCCCAAAAGCTTTTAAATATAAGAAAAGTTTTTAAAACTCCACTATAGTCATTCACCCCCTACTCTGACTATAGTTTTACTCTTCTCTGGGACCAACACATGCCTCATGCATACTCTTCATATCTAACTACTTGAAATTGGCAATATCGGCCTTCATGTCTAATGTTCCGGAGAGGGGGCAATACTTCAATAAGAACTTTGAAGTCACTTGATCCTAGGTGTGTAGTGAATCATGGGGAAGCGACTCAAACCATGCTCTTGTGGCCTCATTCAATGTAAATGGAAACAATAACATTCTTATCGCTTCCTCAGAAACACCGTTCATCTTCACTGTCCGGAAAACTTGCATGAAATGGTTCAAAAACTGATTGGGGTCCTCAGTCGACTTACCCCGAAAATACGCACTGTCATTCAGAAGATATCACACATGTTGTTTAATCTCTAAGTTGTTCGCCGGAATAGGTGGTAGACGAATAGGGTTATGCCCCTCACCAATAGTCGGTGCCATATAGTCTCTCAAAATCCATCCCTGATTTGCCTAATTCTGCACTACTGGTTGTGCATAAAAGTTTAGTGCCTGAATAGGGTTAGCTTGTGGTGGATTCACAATCTGTTGTTGAATTTGCAACATCATTAGCATCATTTGAATATGGTCAAAAGGAATCTAACCGAATACATTCCCCTGGTTGTTGCTCTGATTCTGAGGGGCTTGTTGTTGTTGTCGGACTTGATTCTGCCGCCTCCCTGATTTCGGACCCCATTTGGTCCCAAATTAATTGCCCTTGGATTTTGAAGGGGCTCTTTACTTAGGTTCCATGGATCTCGATTCTCGAGAATGAGCTGTGGGTCTACTCGCAATCCATCTTGTGTCTTACCTCCAACAACCACGTTTGGTAATTCTCCACTTCCTAAAGATATTTCGGATTCTTCTGAGTCAGAATCTACTTCAGCAACCGATGTAAGATATTTTCCAACCAATTTCTCCTTTCTGACGCTGTTTTGACGCCTCGCAAATGCTTCAATTTCTGAAATCAAAGGAAGTAGAGGTTCCTTAGAACTTCGGGTCAAACACTGCAATCACAAAAACACAAGAAAACAGTAAACAAAAATGGCCTAATCCTAAATACTTGAATGACTTACTGATATTGACCGATTCCCCGGCCACGGTGCCAGAAAACTTGATGGCCAAATTATAGTAAACCAACTTTAACCGGCAGAGTACAGGGTCGGTTGTACTATAATGGCGAGCAAGGTCGTATCCCCCGGAATCCGTCAAGTACCACAATCACTCTCGTATTTAGTGTAGGCAAACAAATATTGGTGAAATTATTAATTATAACTAAGAATAAATATGCTTACTTTAAATAATATGATAAACGAGTAGCTAAATTATGGTCAGGAACACTACTCTTACCACCTTTACCGAATCACTAGGGACGAGCCTTACCCTACCAACCAACCAATGGTTTCTAATGAATGTGTTGTGGGTGAAATCTCCTAAACTGGTCCCTATGCGCTAATACCACAACCTAATCACCCTATATTCGGTTCAATAGTCCCCTCTATGAGATTTAATTGACCTAATATGATAAAAACAATGAGATGCTCCGCATCCACCGAGTTCACGGCTTAGCCCTTAACAAGGAATAGGCTGCGAGTAACTCGACTAGTTCGTGCATGGCAATCCTAAAACTCTAATCGCACACTCCCTCACAAAATACATTTATAGAACTCATGTGTGTGATCATGAATCAAGTGATCAGTTTAATCCAAGCATTAAGATCAAATTTTAGGACACAATAATTCAAATGATTTAATTTTTAAGCTCTACTCATCCCTAGATCATCATTTAGACATCAATTTCGCGATTTCATCACCTAATTTAGATATCAAGAATTTAGCTACTTATAATTGGAAAATCAAAAAAAAGAATTCAAGAATAAACAAGAGAAACACATGATAAAAAGCTAAAAATAAATCACCAATAAAGTTGTAGCAAATTTCCAATCAGTTTGTCAATCCGTAGAGAAGAAATCGCCGAAAGAAACCAACAATCGTAGCTAATCTTGAAGTAATTGAATGCGAGAAAAAAAAACTTTCTAAAGGGTTTTTGAAAAAATAAACCTAGGAACTGAGTAGGAAATTGAATTCTGAAGAAGTGGGTATAAAATTCGACCTAATTGGCTTTTTATAGACCCAAAAACCAACATAAAAAAGGTTCAGGCAATCAGAAAAATTGACTCCATGCTTGCGCATGGAGTGTTCATGCTTGCGCACCAAGTTGCTGAATATCAAGCCCTTTTCCTCCTCAAAGCCATGCTTACGCATGCTAAAGGCATGCTGGCGCATGCAAATGCTGAATCACTCCTTTGGCTGACTAAAAAGGCATGCACGCGTACGGAAAGAGCATGCCTGCGCATGCATCATTTGCTCCACTATAACATTGTCACACCTTTAGTAATTTGACGATATCTTTGCGCGTAGAGCTCGGATTTGAACGATTGAAGTTGTGTTGGAAATATCGTTAAATTCCCTACAACTTCGATGAGGACCATTGTGCTAGAAGATGCCTGTAAGATGTCTTAAATTGCAGATAAAGTGCAAGTGTAATGGAAACATCAATGATCCGTGATCCGTTCCAACTCTTTAACTTCGGGCACATGCTTCTACCTCTCAATATCTTCCTTCCATCATCGATGCCTCAAATATTGGGCTCACAATGAACCTATTCTCTGAAAATTTTAACTACAATACTGCGCATAACTCCCGCAAGACAAGATAGGCATGAAAATATGCAGTAATTCACCAAATGTTTTGAGATTTTTGAACTATATTGTCCTCGACCTCAGAGTGAAAGAAATGGTAAAAAATGCATCGTAAATCACTCAAACTACCCCAAAAGTGCATCAAATAAGTCATAAACGAGGGTAAAATCATGTATGAAATGAAGCAAATTTGACTCTCATCACTGAGCATAAAATCTATTTTGATCACTAATTGACCCCATTGTGTTGCCTTTAAATGGTTTTGGTCAATTAAGTGGTCAGTCCGGTCCCTTAACCTAGTTTTGTTGGCTTACATGAAGTCAATCTTCCCTCCATGTTGTTAGTGTCGATTTCTGGTTTAAATTAAATTGATGTTTCAAGTCTCACAAGCCTTATACCCAATTAACCCCCAAATGGTAACTCGGGTGGAAAATGTGCATCACTTAACCTAAAACCAAACTTTCCAAACCAGAAATTTAGCACATGGTTGAATGAGGGCACGGTTAAAATTGGAGTTTGACAACTGTAGGTCTCTTTAAGCTTAAGGGTTTTTACGCGCCCTCTAGGCTATAAATAGGGAAATATTATAACAGGATTGCAACAACTCTGAGCATTCTTATCTTGAGCAATCTGACATTTTATTACTTTCAAAATTATCTCTTTTATGGTCTAGTGGTATTTTGACAGAAGTTGAGGGTAGTTTGAGTGTTTGGCAATTCTGTGGTTGTCCTTGTGGTGAAGTGTTGGTGGTGCTATAGACAGAAGACTTCCTCTAGTCAATAGCTTTCACAACTCTTCAGGCTGAATTCCTAGTGTCGTTTGTGCCTAAGGTACACAGTATTTCAACACCCCTTTATTCTGTAATTTGATTGTTGATTGCCTATTTTAGTTTGCTAGCACTTGTGGTAGTCCTGCTGTGATATTTCTGTGCTTAACTGAGTCTGTTCTGTTTGTACTGAAATCCTGGTTTTGGATTTTCTAAAAAACCCTTGCAAGAAGCCAGTCAGAGATTGCGGGTCTGAAGTAGCATAAGCAATCTTGCTTGTGAGACCTAGTGAACTGATTCTTGGCTATCAGTGGTATATTGGAAAGGTCCTTAATTCTTGATTTCAGGTTTGTGTTGGTTCTGGTCTGAAGTCTTTGTGATTCAGTTTGTCTGCCTTGTGAATTCATGTTGATTGATGAGTCAGCATGATCAAATCCCTTGAAAGTGCTTGTTACAAATACACACTAGTCTGAAATGCTAGTGGTGTCTTCCTTGTGTTGAAAAGGCAGTAGACTTTCACTTTCTGTAACAGGCTTTGACATATAGATTGTCAGGTCCTAAGTAATTTTGTGTCCTTGTTTCTCCTTTCATAAACCTGTTGGTTCTGACCTTCAGCATCAGTATACACCTGTGTGTTGCTGCTATTCAAGATTGGAAAACCTCTTGTGTGTTATCTTTGTGAGTCTACAAGTTATGGTATTTGCTTGCTGAGTCTTATTGCTTTACATATGCTGAACTTGCCCTAAACCTACTGCAGTACATGTTGCCTTGATCTGCCTGCAATCCTGCTATATCTGAGCTTTGAGAACACCCTGTATTTTTGTAGGCTCTATTTTCTTAGGGCACTGAACTGTGTATTCATCTTGTAAAAGATCAGGTTTGACAATCCTGGTGTTTCATCTAAATTATCACTTATGTAACTTGGCTGATAAGTTCAGTCACTGCTTTATATCATACTGCCTTGTGTCATGTGCTGTGTAGACTAGTTATTTGCTGACCATGGTACATGAAACATGGCATCATAAACACCAAAGCTTTACCTTTCATTAGCTCACATCAACTAGAGAAACATGATTTACACAAGAATGTGCCATATGATGCCATGTTTCATGTACCATTAGGCATAAATGAAGAACTATCATGTTTTTTATGTCACACAGACTCACCCCAAACTCTAACATCACATTATACATCAGTACATGAGTCATATACACTTGTTTTTCTTTGACTCAACCTTTTATTCACTTTTTAAAAAATATGATTTTTTTTTCTTCTTTTTTATTTGAATTTTTAACTTCACTTTGATTTGGTTTGAGTCAAAGGCCATCACAGATATATCATAAATAGATATTGAGCTTCTACTCTCCCAAACATAACTTAGCTCGAAATACAAACTACTCTCAAAATACAAACCACTCTACCACCCCAAACTTGTATAAGCAAGTGTGACAAAATTAAATGATTAAGCTCAACTCGTAAGGTGTTCAATGGAATGTCGACTACGGATAAGGGCTTTAGGGTTCGGTAATTCATGGGCCAAGTAACGAATGGCTAAGTTTCGTATAAGGGTCTAACTATCCTACCAAGGCTTAGAGGGGGAACTGTGGAAATTATGTATCGGAATGGCTATTTGGCTCTGGTCAGGTCAAAGAAACGTCATAACTATCGTCCCAAACTCTACCAAGGTCGGCCTTTGTATTTCATCTTGAAGTTCATGATATGAGTTCTAGGTAGCTGAATTGTGCCTAAGTCTACCATAATCGGTCACTAGTTACCATGGTTCATGAATTCAAAGCTATACATGCATAACAATCTTGTCTCCAAGATAAGATAGTAAGCTAAATTGCATGCATTTAAACATTTGCTAATTAATTTACCCTATCAGTTCAACATATAAAATGCAACATCAAAACCATGGAAAAATTAAAAAAAAAAAAAGGCTTATTTTTTGCTAAAGAAGTGACCAAACACTAAACATACAACACTTTGGCTACATTTTAACAATAATTCACATAGTATAGCTAAGCCTACCACCCCCACTTTAAATGCAACATTGTCCTCAGTGTGTGAATGATAAAGTAAATAAGGCTTAGCTTAACCCGGCAGAAAGACAAGAATCCATGTATGTCACAAATCCATGAAGCTCCATCTCATGTATTTAAAGCCAGGAAACAAAGAAACCATGAATATGCATTCACATAGTACAAACCTCGTGCCTAAAAGCAAGCAATAGATAACGAGATATAATTAATGGAAGCAATGCTACATACATTATCGTAGTAAAACCCAAGGTACCGAACTCAGATCACTTGAGATGAAAAGATAATAAAAAGAGAAACGGTCATACATGCATAAAATAAGGGCCAAAACGGGCCAAGTGATACCAATCCAAGTCTGGTCAAAGAATCAAAAGGAAGTTTCACCCGATAGCTTATTTTTTCTAGGCTAAAATTTTGTAATATTTTACCTAAGACTCACTCTAAACCCTACCAAACGGAGAAAAAGTGGGTAGCCTCCTACAAGTGCCTTTGTTTAATGTCATTGGCTTGATATATCAGGACACTAAAAGAAAAACAACACAGCATGCATGAGTGAAATGAAAGGAAAAAATGTAGTTTTTTCGCTCAACAGCCTCAAGAACATGGAAATTAAAAAATAATTCATCCTTTTTTATTGAGAACAAAAAGAAAAACATAACCTGAAACATTCTTAGTTTAAAGTCCTTAGTTCGACTTTCTAACCCCATCAATGCTAAGGATAGTTATACCAAAGGAGAGCGAACCGTTCCATCTCCCAGCACAAATCAAAAAAATGGAGCTCCCCCAAAAAACAGAGCAAGAAAAATAAGGGGCTCCACCTTAAAAATAAAAATAAAAATAAGGGGCTCAATCCCCATCACCAAGATTAGTTCATTGAATCCATCGTGAAACACAATGCACATAATTTCCCCGAACATAAATGTATTCCTACCAACAAAGACTCAAGCACCAAGTATAAACTTTTAGGCTCAACATCAACAACAAAATCAATATGATTCAGCCCCACATGTATTTCAATAGGGCTCATTAAAGAAGGAATGCATGATTCAATAGTAATAAGATTCATACCTTCTTCAAAGCATTCCTTAGGGGTGACTACCTCAGGGAGAGACATTGGAGAATGCAAACTTTCATCATTATTAACACTCCCCTCAACCATTCTCTTTTTAATCAACTGACCCAGCCGGTTTTCCAAGTTCTTTACCGCAAGTTGTAACATAGCAAATGTGGTATTGGTTATAGATCATCAATCAAAGACCTTGCTTGTTGATGGGAAGGTAGAGGAGCATATTGGAGGTGGGCGTTGATTTGTTGAAATTGGTGACTTGGGGCCTTTTCCCACTCATTATTGTATTGTAATGTATACGGGTAGTTCTCCAAAACCCATACCATCGAAATTAAAACCTCTAAATAAGTAGGGAAAAGAGCCTTCATGGCCATATGGATCCTGGTCGAACTTTTCTAGATGTCCAATGTTACCGGCAGTGTACCGGGTCAATCGTAGTCTAGTACCGGGTCAATCGTAGTCAATCTTCGAGGTCGTATCCCACATGGATTGTGATGTTAAGTACCGAAAAACTATATGTTGGACTTATTTCTATGTTTTAGTGATGAGTGCCAGACTAACTGTTATAGTGCAAAGGCAAAAAGATGTCTAGATCAAATGTATAGGTTTATTAGAGTTTGATCTTTTTATAGGTTTGATCAAACAAGCACTGTAAAGGTCAGCTGACTAAGTTCAGCAGACTAGTCTAGGTCAGTAGGGTAGTTTGGTCAGTAGACTTATCAGGAACCTGCTGAAGACTGAAGGCTGAGGGTTCAAACTCAAGTAATGAAGGCTAAGGGATCAAACTTAGTAATTAAAGTCAAGGGTATGGAATCAGAGTTTAGGCAAGTCTGTGATGACCTAAACTAATTACATATATCTTGTGTAGAAGGTCTAAGTTCCTTAAGTTGCATGGTGATTGGAACTTAGTTATTTGCAAAAAGGTGTAATCTAACTTCACAAATAAAAGTTAGATAAAAGAAATCAGCTGCATTGTATTTGATACACAGCAAATTGTTGTTCAGCAGACTGATAGGTATTACAGCAGACTGATGAACCTGCTGATAATATACCTCGATTAATTCAAGATTACATTGGAAGATTACATGGAAAATGACAGCTAACAACCTCTAACTTATCAAACAAATCAGTGGTTGAGATTAAAAGGACGTTGGGATGATTCAGAATTTTATCCAATGGATATAAGTCAAGGTGGACAGAGAGCGCTGTCAAAAGGATTATGACGACAAGTGTCATCCCTATGAATAGTGTCAGAAAGCAAGTCAAATGGGACAAAACAAGGAACGGCTATATTTGAATTTCAAATACAAGTCACATGCCATCCTACCTATAAATAGAGGACTTCCAACTCAGAAAAAGATGATGATTAATGAATTTTTAAGAGAAAAATATAAGAGATATTTCTGAGCTGAAAAACACCCTGCTGAACCTGCTGAGCTTAAAGCTACTGATCCAGAGAAAATATTCAAGTGTATTCTGTATTCAAGCTACATCAAGTTTACACACTTGAAGACTACAAGCTGCTGATTATATCATCCTAATCAAGTCTCTTTGAATCGAATCATTTACTTGATTCAATCCTTATTTTATAAAGAACCACTTTGAAAAGTAGTAGCATCGTTGGGTGTGAAACACTTGTTGTTTGTGGTAGTGAGTGGTGAAGAGGCAATCCTACCCTTCAAGGACCAAAGTGGAAGACTTTGGAGCAAAGCAATCCTACCTGTTCCAAGTGTCAGGTTTGTGAAGCCATAGTTATTGGTGAAGGACAAGCAACTTAGGAATCTTTGTAATATGACTACATCACAGGAGAAGAGTGGACTGACAGGACTACACCACCTGGAACCACTATAAAACTTTCCTACTTACTTTCTGCACTTATATTCTGCATTTAATTTACTATACACATCAACCTACTGAATCTAGCAACTGAAATCACACACATACACTACTGAGTATCCAATACTTAGTATCATATTTAACAA
Organism: Gentiana macrophylla; assembly: GCA_026214975.1. Classification (NCBI taxonomy): domain Eukaryota; kingdom Viridiplantae; phylum Streptophyta; class Magnoliopsida; order Gentianales; family Gentianaceae; genus Gentiana; species Gentiana macrophylla. The sequence goes on from CM047807.1 coordinate 85,787,453, forward strand.
CAAGTAATAAGGCTTAATTTTTGATATAATTCCATTTGCACAAATTCAAGTAAACTTAATCGTCGGTGAGACTCATCACACATCAAGAAAGTTATGAAGTATCAAGCAGACCATCGAGGTATCAAAGAGTCTTTGAAGTTCTTGAGTTTGTCAACTCCAAAAAGTTTTAAGTGTTAAGTTTATTCACCACCCCCCCTCTAAACTTAACCAAAGCCTTTTCAAGGGACCAACACTATATTATTTTGGTCTTAGTTCACAAAAGACAAGAATGTAAAGGTTCTAAGATCAAGCTAGTAAACTCAATCAACTACAACTAAAACGGGTGATCAAATAATAAAAATCCTAGCCAAGACAATGCAATTTTCAAGTATATCTCTACTAGTATCATGGGAATGAACAACCTTCCTACCTTCCAATAGTGCTCAAGTGTGTGTTATCGGTGCACCCTCTAAGCTAGCAATTTCCCCTCATATGAGTGTCCAGAATTACTCTTTGCCTCTTTCTTGGTCTAAGAACCCTAGACCTAATGATTCAACATGATGAAGTTCTTGGATGCAATGAATGAACAACAATCCCCGGATAAGAAACCGAGTTCCACTCAAGGTCGGTTTCACCTTCCGGTCTGCCTATCTCTTTTCCCACACCTTGAATCTCCTTTCAGACTCAACTAAGTGTGTGTATGCAAGTGTTTAGTCATGAATCCAACACAAACAAGAAATACAATGCAAATAGGAAAAGATAAAAACACAAGATGCTTGAAATATGAACTAACATTCCCAATCAATCAATAGAGATAAGAACAATCACAAAAACATTATCTTGGCTAGTAATGGAACTAGCCACTAATAGCTATGAAATCCAACATGTCACTCATGGACTTCATATGTATGAACACAACTAAATAACAAGTAAAGGCTAAGAATTTACCCAACCAAAAGCTATGAACTTCAAGAAGAGAAACTTGCATTCAATTCAAAGTAGCTTCAATGAAGTTTACACCAAAAGATGAAAACTTGTTCCACAAAGCATTCCAAAATCAAAGCAAGAATTCATAATGTTTACAATCCGAATTAGATGATAAGCTATGGTGGATTTTTGCTCTAAGAGCCCTTGAAGATGTTTTCTTCAAGTTTGGAGAGTTGGCGTGTAGTTGGGTGTTGAAGTGATATGTTAAAAATGCCCAAAATTGAGTTTTATGCTGAAAATTTGCTTTCTGTGATGCCGTTATAAGTTGGTGGACGCCAATTATCACCAGAATATCTCTGACAGCTTCTTCCAACGTTTGGCGAACACCACTATACGTCTGGCGCCCGCCAACCTATCATTGCAGTTCATTAAATTGGCAATAACTTGAGTTGTAGACCACCGATTGATGTGATTCCAGATGCGTTGGAAAGCTTGTTCCTTGATATAAAACTCTCATACAAAGTATTCTCCATAAAATTCCTCTAAGTGGAGTCAAATGTTGGTTGAAGACAGGTTACGGTAGAAGCACTAATGACATATGATCCGTTTGAATTTGCTAACTTCCGGCATACTCTAGCCCTCAAAAGATGTGTTTATACTCAACACGTGTCATCACTCGGGGTCTTGGTCAACCTATAATCCTGCAATAAATCACCAAAATCCCAAGTGTAAACCCGAAATGATGCTCCTGTTACAATAACCGGTACAAAACTATCAAACTATGATATTTTAGATAACAATTACTATTCATACATTTGGATGAACTTAAGAAAATAATAACCCGAATAGGTGCGAAAATATCAATAAACGCATGAGAAATGAGGATAAAACATCATGAAATTTATCATCTAGTTGACTTACAAGATATAAATCAATTCCCCGGCAACGGTGCCGAAAACTCTTGATGGCCAAAATAGTTACCGCCAACTTTAATCAGCAGAGTACCGAGTCGGATATACTATGGTAGCAAGCAAGGTCGATCCCACGAGAAATCAATCGAATACCAAAGTTATTTTCATAGTTAGTTCAGGTCAACCAAGAGTGGAACACGTGATAATAAGCACTAAAATGTAATATAAACTAATGATAATAAGGAAAAAGGCATAGTCAAACCATGATCCAATTGATTAGTTTCGCCCCTCTAACCGACTCATTGGGAATAAACATAACTAACCTACCAACCAATCAGCTCTCGATGTTTTTGTGGTGCAATCTCCAATTGTGGTGTGTAGACGGCAATGCAACAACCTACCACCTATGCCCGGTTCAACAATCCGCGCATTTACGGATTTAACTGGCCAAAGCATGATTAACGTTGTAGAGACACTCAACTCACGTTGAAAACCTCACTCTACAAACCGAATCTAAACAACTCAGTCGATTTTACATGGAGATTCCAAAACCCCTTTTCTCACATCAACTAGCAAAATACATATATAAAGGCAATGTGTGAATCATAAATTGAGAAATCAAATCAATTCAAGCATTAAGTGCAAGTTTTAAAACAGAAACCCATCAAAAGATTCAATTTTAAGAACTACTCATTCCCAAATTTCATCACTAGAGGTTTGATTTCATCAATTTTCACATAATTTGGCTATGAACTAGTTTAGCTACTCATAATGACGAAAGAAACAAAAATCAAGTAAGTAATGAAAGCCATAAACTGAAAAAGAGCTTCAATTACATACAAAATGAAGAAAGTTTGAAGTTGTATCAATGTTCATCCAAACCCATTGTCATTTGGTGAAGAAGAATTCAAAACACCAACAAGATTGAGAGAATCTATGCTAAATTGTGTTTAATCTAAGAGAAAAAGAGAAAGATGAGATAATCTTAGGTGAAAAAAGAGATGAAAATCGGCCTAAGAGTGGATATGACATTGGGTGAAAAAAATATTTAAATCTACTAAAACCGCAGCTAAAATCATCGAACGGCACTAAAGCGTGCACCGTGCAAAGCGACGACGTGCGCTAAGAGTGAGAACACTCAAAGATCAACTTCCCTTCATTAATGTGGAGATATCTTTTTGGGTACAGCTCCGATTTGATTGATTCAATTTACGTTGGAAAGTTCATTAAATTATCCACAGCTGTTATGAGGACCAAAATTCCAGAAAATGCCTCCAACATGGATAAAAGTGAACGTAGGGTGAAAACACCAATTATTTTGATATGTTTCCAGTCCCGAGCTTCATTTACGGCTTTCTAAGCTTTATGATTCACGTTCCTGACTCACAAGTCACCTAGATCCTGTGTCACAACATCCAGGCACATACCGAGTATAACTCTACAAGATAACTAGGGCTAAAACAAGGTGATAATCACTTAATACAGAAAGGTTTTCCGTCTGTTTGACGGAATTCCTCGTAGTGCTAGACTCGAGCGAAAACAACCTAAAATAGATGTGAATGTACCCAAAACATGCCAAATATGTGATAAACAGGGTTTTAAACTGTTAGGAATCAACTAGTTTACGCAACGGAATTTAAAATTGATTTCCTTTTTCTAGGACCGACTTCGTTTAAACAATAAACACAAAAAAGTGGACGAAGAATATGTTTGATATTTTTTCATAAATAAATATTTTGATTATCGTTTGCATACGAGTTTCCGTACGAATTAATGTTATCGCAACGAAACGGGGTATGAAGGGATATGCCTTTTCGGATTTTCAGATACATGAATTTTCATATTCATGCATCTACGAATGGATGCAACTCAAAAATCCAAGAATTGCATTCTTTTGTCTGAACTGGTATGAACCTACCAATTCATGTAAGGAGTACCTCCATTCGTTTATGGGGTACCTTCAGCCTATAAAAGGCACACCCATGCAAAGGATTTCAGTCTTAAGTTTGAAAGCACCATCAGACCAAAAATTTCAGTGTCCTCGGGTTTGATTCAAACACGTCACTTTTTGAATCAAACACCTCCATTGTATCCTGGGAGAGATTATCATTTGAATCCCTAAGTGACAAATCGTGTGGGATGAAACATCTCCAAAAATGCAACGTTCTTACGTTCCTTGGAGTTTCTTCTAGTCTGTCAAATTCTAAAGTTTCCATTTTTTCCAACAGAGTATATCTTGAATGATCTTAAGGATCGAATATTTATCCACTATGAAAGAGTAGTAGTGCGAAATTCCGCCCATGTGTTTGGCCTCTACCGATATCCACACTAACAGCTCACCGGATTCCCGCCTTGGATTGCTACCCGAAAATCTCGGCTGCTAGACCAACATTTTCTCTCTTTCAGAACTCTACATAGGAAGCACTCGAATTTTCCAAGAATTATAGAACTCTTGTAATTGTAATGATACAAAATACTTGACACCTACTACATATATATAGTAGTGTCTGCACCTCTCTTGTGCCCCAATCTGATTGGGAGAAGATTACTGCTTGGAGGGGGGAAAGAAAACATTTTCCTGATAAAATAAGAAAAATATATTTTCTTGATTTATATCCTTTAATTTAATTTCTTTAATTAAACAATCCCATAATATTTTCAATATTCAATATTGAATATATCTTTATTATATTACCATAAACAAATTTACACATGTGTATATATCATATATATACTACACAGAGATATATATATATATATATATATATATATATATATATATATATATATATATATATATATATATATATATATATATATATATATATATATATACATCAATATCTAATATTAATACATAATATAATATTATGATTAATTAATTTGTAAAATACATGTGTATCATCATATCATGCGCCCCATATGTATCAAAATACATATATTTAATTAATCAACATAACTAATATCTTGTATCATTTATTCATAATAAATAAATACCACAATAAAAATTTAGGACTATAACACTTTATAGTCAAGATAAAAAGTTTCATTATTTGGTTTTCACTATAACTGCATTTTAATCCGGCTAGATGTACATATGTGTGTGACCTGATAGTCTTCAATGATGTCCATAGGCATATAGAACATTTACTAAAATGCTCTTCATACCTAACGATCATGAATTGCGTCTAGCAACACATCATGACCCCCAATCATCGGAAGAGTCAAATGCAATGACCACTACCTTTCATGTGAAACAGTTACCGTGTAATTAAAAAATCTTATTGTTGTTATAATAACTATATGGTCGTATCTCAAGTGTCAATACATTAACGACCTCATCTTATAATCCGGATATCATGCTCTCTCGAAATAACTCATTTACTCCCACTTTGCAAAGATTCATTAGAGCTTGACATTCCTTATAAGAAGGCCCTTTCGGATATTTACTCCTATTAATAGGATACGCGATTCCCGGACGAGAAACATGAATCCTACACATGCTTCAATAGCACACACAAGAACTACTGCATGATCGCCCCATGAATAGGAAAAACCTCAACAGTGTCAAAGCATGACAATCCACACCGTGATGTCACGAAGACTCCGGTCTCAGGATAATTACACATCTACCACATACTACGGCACTAAATAAAGTAAGTGTGTTAGTCTATCATGCGCATTCTCTAATACATATCCACGTACAGTCCAAGTGTCCATACACTTCGATAGATGAGATTTAACCATATCTTCATAAATATAGAAGACATCTAATACGTGCTAGTATAATCGTACTATTAATGTCCCATTTTATAGAAATTCGGCTAAAGACATTTAAGTATCAAACCTTTTAAAGTGAGTCGAGATCTCATCAACTATAATCACTATTATGATTTCTATTTCATAGTTTGACACTAGAGACGTTATCATATATACAATATCATAATTGGTTCATTATATAATAACATACTAGCCATTTATTATATGTACAAACATAAAGACGCAGTAGAAATGACCCAACCTGGTCGGATCCGGTCCAACCCGATTGGGTTTAGAGCACTACATCAACATAAACTAGCTCCGTAGCATAGTATACTTGACTCTCATAAAGGGGATAAATCCAAACATGTCTACTAAATTCCTCAACAAAACTCATGAGTATTGGTATCATTTAGTAAAGACAATTGATGTTGGGCCTCAAAGATCAGAGTGTATGAGATCAAGACAGTAATTTCTTTTTGAAACAAAGTTAGGGTAAGCAAATGCATGTTGTTTTCCCATTTGACAAGCATCACATAAATCAAAAATTTAATTGCAAGAAACATTACATTGACTCCGAACTTGACTTAGAATCTTAGAAGATGGGTGTCCCAACCTTCTATGCCAGACATTGGCAACATCATCAGACTTAACTATGCTAACTGAAGACTCATGCATACAACCATCTGATTTATTACAGACTGGCATCAGATACCTAGAATGTTGACTAACTTTGAAGTGTAGAGAGTTCTTGCCAAATTCTTTTGGTAACTAAATCTGGTAAAGACCATTCCAGTAAAACCTTTCTTGTGTTCTTGTTTTTCACAAAACATTAATTTGAGTGAAATTCCATTAAAACATTATTATCAGAAGTAAGTTTTGAAACACTCATAAGATTTTTTGTGATGTGAAGTACATGTAAGGCGTTATTCAAAGATAAGTTGATTCTATCAGTTTGAATAAAAAAATTAACAATGTTTCTGATGGGAAGATTATCACCATTACCAACAGTCAGGCTATCAGAACCATCATATCCATGGCTTAGCTGCAAGCTATTGAGATCGGTTGTGATATGGTTGGTTCCCCCACTACCTCCATACCAACTGGCATCACTCGTTGAGTCTGGAGAAGCAAAGTAGGCTGCTGGTTGAGATTTGTAATTTGAGGCATGGCATGAATTAGGTCTGAAACTTGGTCCACCATTAGGATTGGTGTTGTTGTTAAGCCCAAAATAACTGGTTTGAACCTGTAATAGCATTCAATGGCAGTGTGCCCAACTTTGTTTCACACATGACATGATGGCCTGCCGTTTCCTTGATTCACATAATCTCTACCGCCTCTGAAACCTCTGCCTCTGCCATTATTTCCAAAACCACCATTGCATTGTGGTCAGAATTCCCACTACCAGGTCCAAGTCTAGGTCTATTTGTAGCCAAATATGGAGAGGATCCTTCTAGATCTAGGGAAGAAGCTGGATTGAATCTGGACAACAAACGCTCTTGAGTTATCAATTGGGATTGAACCTCTTGCCAGCTGAGGGTTCTAATCCTAGAGGTGATATTGACTATGACATATTTATAGTCCATGTTCAGACAACCTAAAGTAGCAAGATTTAACTTAGACACCAAACTTGGGTAACCATCGACTGTTAAACCATCATTATTGGGTTTCATCTGGGCCAGGTAATCAACCATTCTTTTAGATCCCTTTTCAATCTTGGTAAGCGTTGTCTTGTACTCCAACATTCTTGATTCATATCTCTTGTTGTATAAAATCTCGAGTGTATTCCAGACCTCATTAGAAGAAGAGCAACCAAAGACTTCAACAAGGGCATGCTCAATCATCAAGCTTAAGAGTCATCTCATTAAAAACTGATATGCTAGATTTATTCAAATCCAGAAGATCCGCCATAACCAGTGCTTGTTTGAACAAATCTATGGGTGGAGGTTTTGTGCCGAACAGAAAACAATCTTATCTGTGTCCGCGAACCAAATGTATGACAATGGACTTCCAGAACAAGTAATTTGTCCGATCGAGTTTCTCATTACAACTTTGGTTGATTCCCTTCAAATAAGCTGGGAAACAGACCCGTTTGAAGCTGGGCTGAAGCAGAAGATCCGGTGATGTTACTCGTCAGAGAGGTATTGAGAATAGTCAAAATTGGTGGAAGAGTAGATGGGATATGGGTGGCGTTTGGTGGTAGAGGAGTGGTGGAGGTGAAGTCTGGATTAGAGAGAGCTGCAAAACTTCCAAGTGAGAAGCTGATAGTGCTCACTGGTGCTCCGGTGACCGGCGCAATTTCAAGAGGTACGTATGTACCTGCCATTTCGACTTGATACCAACTCAGAAATAATACATCATAGGAATAAGTTTATCTCATTCATTGCAAATGCATAGGATAATCTTTACATATACAAGTTTGTTGCAGCAAACAAATAGAATAGAATCTAACACTAGATTGTTATGACACCTAGCAGTGACACATGTCACAATTACACCTCATCTTACTCAGCATAATTAATTAACACATAACGGTCTAATTAGATACTTTAACACAACACAACATCGTCATTGCTACACATATACAATAAACAACATATAAAGAATCCAAATCAATTATGATCTTATGCCAACTACGTACTGCATCTTAATTTAATATCATCCATAATAAACACGAACAAACAACTAATGTGGGTAAACCCCAATCCTAAAGTTAGCATTCCCCTAGTATTTGTTGTCCCAAACAATAGAAGTTCTCCTTTGTCTACTTTTGTTTTTATTATTATGTTGAAAAGTTCGAACTTTTTTTTGTCTTTCTCTTTTTTTTTTTTTTTTGTGAAGGACCTGGTAAACAAGAAAATGTTATTGGCACAACCGCCCTATTACATTAAGAAACACAAGACATATTTACATTATTAATTATGAGTTAAGATGTATTGTTTGATACGAGAATAATCATAATCAATAATCTATTACCAATACATAGTGTTATTTATTATGTTACAAGTGTTGTGATTGCATATTGATGTGATCAAAATACATGAGGCCATCCGATCACAATAGGTTAGTTTCCCATGAATAAGGTTTATTTTTAAGAATTGAACACCTCGGGAAATCAGTCCATTTATCCTATCCATGCAAACAATTTTTAAAAAAAAATTTAGGAAATGCCACAAAATAAGACAGGAATACAAATGAAATGTTGACACACTGAACACATGTCGAATAAAAAGGGAAATTGCATAACTGCAAGGTACGAACAATATTATCACTGTCATAACCATTTTTACATAATAAATAAATGCAATAACGAGATCGAAATTGATATGACACTGAGACGTTTGATGACAATACTTAAAAAGAAGTCTTATAGTCATATCATGTGATCCCACTAACATATTTCATTATGAGATTCGTTCTGTGAAATGGTTATAACATTATCATTATCCTAATTAATATTAAGTTGTATCCAATTATCGTTACCAATGAAAAAAATAAACTAATTAACAATATTCCAAAACTATTGCTTTCATGAAAAGAAACCATTTGTTTGATTCATAAGTGAAGATAATATCAAAGTTCCTTTCAGTGTCATAATTTATACAGAATATAATCAAATAGTAGCATCTATCATCATTTAGAAAAGAAAAAAATTAGATCAGTTGCTTTCAGCCTAAGCTCAACACCAAAAAAACAAAAAACAAAACAAAACAAAACAAAAAAAAAACAAAAATATATATTTGGTTTTTATATTATATGGATTCAAATACAAGCCTAAGTGTCGAAGATCGAGAAGAAATCTAAATACACAAATGGAAGACTCTAAGCTGATTAATTTTATTGAATGATAAAATACTTACAAATGACTCTTTTATATAGTAGAGAATTCCTAAGAGATGAAGATAAAATAACTACTTAATTAAATAACATAATGAAAGATAAAATCTAATATTTTAACAAACTATATATTAATATAACAACATTATCTTCATTTTGAACTCCGATCTTTATCTTTGATTATATTGTCTTCTATTACTCTCCCTCAAACGAAGCCGGCCGGGTTTGGAGGCTGAGTTTGTCTTGGTGAGGCTGGGTTTGGAGGCTTAGTGTGTCTTGGCATATTTTGGTGGGCATCTCCACTCCGGAGATTTTTCCTGAGTCCGTTAGTTGGGATTTTGGAGGGCATCTCCACTCCGGCGGTTGTTCTGGAGTCCATAGATCTGATATTTAGGAGGCATCTCTACTCCGGCGTTTCTTCCGGAGTCCATGATTGTGATAATTTGAAGTACATCTCCACTCCGGCGTACATCTTTTTCGATGGCTCTTCCGAAGTCCTTTGGGATTTGGTGGTTTCCGAATTCCAATGGCTTTTGATTATCGACTTATGGCACACGTCTTTCGGCTCATCCAATAGTCAAACGAAGCTTTGCAGTATTTTTTTATGATATCAACCTCCAATTGCGATTATGTAGTGGATCTGCATTTTTTTATCTCACATGAAAAAAAATATATAGAATGGATGTCAAAATAAAATAATTGACGCCATGTAAGAATTATATTGATAAATATTAAATAACAACCAACTCTAAAAATAATAGAATTTATTAAATGCATAATTAAATTTATCTGGTTGTGGTTGGGAAATTGGCAGAAAATGGACAATAAGTGGTTGGTTTTTTTTTTTTTTTTTTTTTTTTTTTTTTTCCGGACGTATGACTTTGAATGCCCACTATGAAGGCTTCAAAATTTGGCTGGACTTAAGTAAAATCTGATCCGTATGGATTTTTTTTCTTCTGATATTGGTATTATCTCTGCAAAGGAGTTGATGAATATGATAAACATGCGGCTGGAAAAAAAAAAGATGATGGCTAAGCTGTATGTTCAGAGTAAATAAAAGATAAAAGAGTATAAAAGAGTGTGTGGCAACGGAAGAAATATGATCGGGCGAGGGTTCACGAATATAAGCGCTTATTTAATCCTCGTTCTCGCTTTTCGATACGATCTTATGAAAAATCGAAGAACACATGTCAAGACTCTAAACTAGTTGATTTTATTGAATGAGATTGTGCAAGTGTTGGGAGAGATGACCCACATTTGAGAGGCACTTTAAATATATAAAATGTTAATTATCAACCTTCACATCAACCTGAGCTTTTGGAAGAGATGATAATTCAACATGGAATCAAAGTCAGAGGTCATAAGATCGAACCATGGTGTCAGCATTCTTTTCCTCATTATTGTAACGTCCCGCTCCCGGATACCGAGCCCTTATCCGGAAGAGAAACGTTCGGCGCGTATAGCATTAAATAAATCTAACATTATACGCAAGCCTCTACGTCGTCGTATCAAATAAAAGCAAACGGAAGCTAAAAAGACTCGGGTAAAAACATAAATGCTACTATGAATAGAAAGTAACCATGCTAAAGATGGATACTTGATAGCAAAATACTTAACCGCTAACTTTAACCGACAGAGTATCGGGTTAGGGCAGTATAGTGGGTACAAGGTCGAATCCACAGGGAGTAACAGTGAAGTACCAAAGTCGACGTAGAACTTGGTTCAGGTCAATAGATAATGGAAAGATTAACAACTAATGCAGAAATAACAATTACACTACTGGTTTTACTTAATGATTAAAAAGCATAGCCGAACTACGATCCAGCGGGTTACTTTTACCCCAAAGGAAAGACTTGACAAGAGGCGTGTCTTAACCGACCTACCTATCCAATTCAGTTTATATGACATCCACGGGTGCCAACTCCTAATTCTGGTGTTAAGGTCTGAACAACTCTTGCTTAACACCCTATGCCAGGCTAATTAACCCCCCTTTAGAAAGCCAACTAACCTAACATGGTTTACCAAAATCTAGAGCCGCTCGGAAAACCGATGAAAACCTCACATAGGTATAGTCCTAACGTCTAGCTAGGTTGTCAATCTAACAATCAAGGCTATGTCTAGTGATTCTAAAACCCGTATCCCACACCTCACCGCAAAGTACATATATCGGCTTGGTGTGTATGTAGCTAAGACAAGGTTGTCAATCCAATTCAAAGCCATTAATACAATCAAAATAGGTTTTAGAACATGGAATAATCATACAAACGTTTAATTAAGCGCTACACAACTCCCGTCTCATCTCCCTAAGGATTTTCACCCGTTTTCACAAAATTCGGCTACACAACTATTTAGCTACTCATGATGGAATTGAAAAATTAAATAATGATGAAAGCAATAATCAAAGACATAATCAAATAATTGGAAGACAAAGAAATAATTACCATAAAAGATGAAACCTTGAGTTGTATGAAAATCTCCTTCAAAAGATGAAATCTTGGATCACGAATCGAAAATCTAAGATATGAAAGTTGTATAGAGTTGCTAGGAATTAAATCTACGATCTAAGGATTGAATCAACGTTTAAATTAATGGAAATCGCCCTAAAATCGCCCCTAAGAAACCCTAAAACGTCTAAGTGCTGAATAGATATCATATGGGATCGAAAAAGAAGGTTTTTATAGGTTTTTTCCGCATCCCGACCACGAACGAGCGTTTGTGGCAAGGCAAACGCTCGTTCGCCTGAAAAGCCAACTCTCTATCCTCAGTAAATCAGCAATAACTTTTGGTGTAGAGCTCCGATTTAAACGATTCAAGATGCGTTGGAAAGCTTGTTCAATTACCTACAACTTTCATGAAGACGACTTGGCCAAAAAATGCCTCCAAGATGGGTCGGGGCCAAACTAGAGTTTGCATTGGCCAAACGCTAGTTTGTCTTGTACGAGTCGGGCCGAACCCATCCAAACGTGTGTTTGAGGTGATTTGGACGCTATTTTGCCTGAAAACCCAACTTTCAGTACCAACGCTGCATCTGTGAATGCCAGTTTGAGCTGGCCAAATGCTAGTTTGGGGTAGGCTTCAGTATTTTCATCATAACTTAACTTCTAGGGCTCCAAATGAGATGATTCAAAATGAGTTGGAAAGCTGATTCAATTCTCTACAACTTTCATCAAGACAAATATTCCTGAATGTGTCTCCAAGTGTGACCAAAATGCCCCTGAAGTGACTGGTTCAGATTTCGTCAATAATTCTTCACTCTTTTCTCCTCCTTTGCCCCAAATCTTGTTCTTTCTCAAGACTCTCTTCCTTATTATCGACCTTATACATAAATCTAAGCCTGAAAACAAAGACACGAACACCAAGGCATAATATACATTGACGCAAACGTAACGAAATCCACATAAAACACGAGTTTTTAGGACGAAAACGTCATTAGTCTCGAAACATGCATATAAGTGAATATCATTCATATACTACCCATAATAGCCCAAAATAACCATGAATAACTCGTAAAAGGAGGTAATCTAATATAAGAAATACACTACAATTTGACTCCCATCAACTACCCCCCACTTAGCTTTTGCTCGCCCTCGAGCAAACAAAGCGACTCTAAAATGTAACATAAAGTCAACATTGTAGTCATACACGGGATCATCATATGCAAAGGGCAAGTGAAAACAACCAGGCAAATGCAATTGAGTCTAATCCTACCTTATTACAAAAACGGAATGTGAGTGTGTGCATAGCTTCTCATTCATTCATCATAGTTAACCGGTTTAGATTATAGATGCATGACTTTTGTTGTTACTGTTAGGTGTAATGCCCGAAAGACAATTTTGTAATTGTTTTATTTAATAAATGAAATGATGTTATTATTCATATTTATTATTCTCATATTCACCGATGTGACAATAGTATTTACACTACAGAAAACCCTAAGTATATCGTTTATGTAATCACTTAACTCAGTGTATGGTATATACACGGGAGGATTGAGTTAGTGAAGATGTACTTAAAATACAATTAGCCCATAGTGAAGTTAATCGAGAGTATCGGGTCTCTCCTTTAACGTGCTATTAATGCGCCTGTAACACAATAGGTGTGATTGTCTTATCCGGACTTTCGGTTAAGAGAACCTAATGGGGCATTTATATATGATAGATATATCATATGTATTGGACCGATTTGATTAGAGTTCACGATATAATTCCGTAATCGAGAAGTCTTATCGAATCAATGGATGATCATATTTATGGATATATCTTAATCTCGAGGTGATCACGACCAACCGCTTGAATCATTATGAGGTTTGACTTGACGGTTAAGGATTACACCGAGTCCGTGGTCCGAATTACCCCATCTTGGCATTGTATTGGATTGAGTGAGTAGTCTGTGTTATCACAGATACGAAATCCATTCCTTCCATTTATGGAAGTAGATAGACGCCTCTTTATTTGTTAGCCCTAAGAAAATGATGGATCCCGGGAGTTCACATTTGACTAATTAGCTACTAGTCGATTATGTGCACTAATTGATCACTAGGGGTTAATGGTAAATAAGGATAAGAGGTTCTAAAAAGGGTTAACGGAAATTTCCGATTTAGAATGAGCGATCTATGGAGGATTAATCCATATGTAATGATTATATCAATGGACGCTTATTATTATTCTCGTGAGAGATAAATATAATCTTATAATCGGAGGAGTGCGATCACGGGATTATGGTGGCATATTCTCGGGATTGATTTATCGAATATAATTATTCATTCGTAAGATAATTATTTATTTGATTTATCGGAGTCACGATTATTAGTCCATTGTCCCCGACGTCGCTTCCTAAATATAAGATAGCTATTCTCGGACGTCGAATCCTAATAATATTAATTTAGTTCTTGTTGGACTTTATTAAAACGATATGTGAATTAATTGTTTAATGACTATTAAATTAGTTGGGATAAATAATTAAATACACTTTAAAAGACATTTTTCATGATGACTCTACTAATGGTGTGTTGACCTAATTTTTGGTCAAATATATTGAAAAGGTGCGTGACCTTAATTTTAAAGAAAGGTGCGCATGCAATTTATATTATTTAATTATTAAGAAATTAGTTTTCTTGGATAATTATTTAATGTGTGATTTATCTTTTATTTGTTAAATGATAAATCATGGAATATTAGATAATAATATGATTTATCCTAATTTGTTTGGGATAATTATTTTATTTATCTTTTATTTGGAAAAAGGGTTAATGTAATAATTATCTCTTAATTATTTAATCCTTGGAGACAAAGGATTACTCTCTCTATATAAAGAGAGTTCTCCTAAGCCTTAAACACACAATATATTTTGAGTTCCACCTCTTAGAGAGGAGGAAGAAATTTTCGGCCTAGGGGAGTTAAGGGGAGAATCTTGAGATTTTCCGGGTAGCATATCGGAAGGATTCGAGGCGAGGATTTCCTTCCACGGGAGTTGCTTGGATCACACGTCACGGAAGATCGTGGTGCTCTTCACACCTTCGCTCGTTCTTTCTATTGCGGTTCTCCAACTTGGATTTTGAGATCCAAGAGGTATGTTCTACAACCCCTCAGTAAGAGTAGATCTAGTTATTTTATTACGTGTATTTTATAGATCTAGATCCTTAAAATCACTTCTTCACATGGATGATATTACTAATAATGGTATCGATCGCCGCAAGGTGATCTATATTTATACGTATAAAATATTAGATCTAGGAGTGGAAAACATGTAGTTTTTTTTTGTCCCAATTTTTTTTAAAAGGGGGCCGAAATTTATGTTTTAATTTTTATGTTATGAATGTCTTGGTTGAAGAGATGGATTGGGGTTGGTATCGTTTACCCGTAGATCTATTTTGTAGCTCTTTTGATTAGCATCAATTGAGCATAGGATGTGTAATTTATTTTATGTCAAGCGAAAAATTGTAAAAGATAGTACCTTTTGTATTTATTTTTTATCCGGGTTCGAGAAGATGAAGATCATGGTGTTGAAGATCATCAAGAAGGTAAAAACGGGAGGAGGCCGATTGTTTTAATTTTTTTTTTTTTTTTCTCGGCAAAAATTTAGGTCTCGGCAATTAATAATTGTGGCAGCAATTATTTTAACCTAATTTTGTTCTTTGTTGGCCGCAAGGTCTAATAATAAAAAATTAAAAAAAAAAAAAAAATAATAAAAAGCTTTTCACGGAAACATTTTTTTTGCATGATGTTGCATGCATTTTTTTATTATTATAACCTAATTGGTTTTACCGACATATTTAAAAAAAAAAAAACCAGCTATTAATATAGATATATTTTGGTATATTACGGCCTCCTCTCCTCGTCGTTCAAAGTTCGTGTCGAGATCGAAGCTTTGTAGATCCGGATGATTCAAGTTTGAAGATCAAGATTAGAAGATGATGATCAACTCCACAAATTTTGGCGCCGATCGAGTCGTTTCAATATCCGTTTGATGTCGCGAAGAGGTCACTTGTAAATAAAAACGCAGGATTCACAGAAACACTACCTGTGTCTTCCTCGATTTTCTGGGAGAGTTTGGACCATTGAAACGAAAATCCGACCGTTCAGATTGATCAACTTGGAGTTTTGGACGTACCATAAAAATTTCAGGTCGATCGGGATTCATCTCGATTCCCGATCTCCTCAGGAAGTCCTTGATGCAAAGTGCAGTCATAGTCGATTCAGCAGCAAGTTTGGCGGTTTACTGGAGAAAATTGGTAAGTCAAAGCACCGATTCAACCGTCCATATTGAAGTTCAAGGAGTGAAGATATGATCTGGAAAGTTTCGTCCCGATCCGAGTTCGTTTGGTATGCCGATCGTCGAAGAGTTCGAACAGCTGCAGATTTAGTTAGAAAGTAGTAAACCCTAGTTAGGGTTTTGGTTGTTTTTTTATTTTCTAATAGATTAGATACGGGGGTGCCAACGATCCATCTCGGTATTTAAATTTTCCGCATTTATTTTTTATGTGTTTGATCATAAAATAGATATAAAATCGGAATTGTCATGACATGCATCATATCATAAATCCACTCCATGCATACATGTAGCATTTTAATTTTGGTAATTAAAATAGGCATGTATACAAACTCGTGTAATTAGTTGAAATTTTATTAATATGTGGTAATTAATTTAATTTAGTAACTAATTAAAGATCCGAGGACGGGTTATGAAATCGTTAAGCCTTTCGGTGTGTGTTCTCGGTGAACCGCCTTAAAGCCCGAACGAGATCACGTTTTCAATTCGTAGTGTCTACGAGATTGAATGATGGTAAAAGAACAGTAAATCTTGGATAAAAACGGTTTGCCTATAGGTTGGGTGGTCAACTGAGTTTCGCTCAAACGACTTAACCCTCCTAGTGTGATGTATGCACGGGGGTCCGGCAAGACTAAGCCAAACCGAGAGCGGAGGGGTGATTCCTTCTAATCTCAATAGGGCTCTCTTGACCCGATTTCGTCCGACTGTCACATATGTTCCAACGAATAGGACGGGTAGGCTTGCCTACGTTACCGACACCATTCGAATCCTTGATTTGATGTGCTTTTATGTTAACATCAAAAGACGTGGTTAGTTAACCCACCACCACTTCCAAAATATTGAGTGGGAGCGGGGAGGCGCACAGCCAACCCCACGGCCTCTACTATAGATACAAGTAAGTGAGAGAAGGTGACGCCGCGGCGCTTTGATTTCGTCCCCCAAGGATGGTGTTCACCCCTATCAACATTCATGGCTTGGTCTCCGAAAGGATAGGATTTGGTACTCGTCGGGTCACTGACCTATCCTAAGACGGCACACTCGGGCGCACTCTAAGAGATCCGATATAGTAGGTCACACTCATCATGGGTATTTTTGGTAATACCTAGGCTTAAAAGGAAGGTAGTCAATGAATAAAGGGATGTTCGATTCTCGTGGGATGTTCGATTCTCACAAGTTATTCATTGATGAGATTGTCTCGCTTTAACCGTCATCTCTTTGACCTACCCTAAGGCGCATCGAGATGCGAGGTTAAAACCTTGGAATGGTAGAGTAGACTTAATTTTAGTTTACAATTCCTAAAATAAATATAGTAGTGTTAAACTTGAATTAATATATGTCATTTTATTTACAAAGATTATATCCCTTACTAAATTGCTTAAAATTTATAATTGACTAGTATTGACTTCGTTAAAAAGTGGAAAGTAACTAGGACGTTGAACTAGTTAATCGATAATGCAAATTATTTTTCAAAAGAGATATTTTCTCTTAAGCCTTTTAAAACCGAGTGACATATAGGCATGTCACTAGTGTCATTCGTGTCAAACGGAAGACAAACTTAGTTTGATCAAAGGTGATTTCGGACTTTGAAATTCTTCTAGTGAATTTTCAGTGTGTAGTGACTACACACGTAACCGTTCTAATTGAAAAATCGGAAAATCATGAACTGTTGCTAGTTAGACGATATTTGGAATCGATGAACTAGTGGGAGTTTTATGATTTGTATTTTTCTGGAAACATTAGAACTGTGTAAGTGTTTACACGAGAGATTTTCAAATTGAAAATTTGGAAAATCATAAAATAAAGCATTGCTGGTTAGACGGTATTTGGAACCGATAAACTAGTGGGAGCTTTAATGTTATGATTTGTTGTTTTTCTAGTATATTAGAAAATTCGACAAGTCCGGACAAGTAACACTCGAAATAGACATCCCACGGTTCAAGAGTAGTATCTACTCACACGAACTGCTAGTTCAAAACTGTTTCCATTTATGGAAAGTCAAGAATGGGAGAGTATGTCTAAGAGTGTTAGTCATCTAAAAGCGAGTTGATTTTAAGGCTAAACCGAAAATTAATAAGCGAAAACCATAGGATAAGGATAGTGATTTCGGATCACCAACCTATGAATCCTTGGTGATTTTTTCTCGTAGACTATGTTCTTTGGAAGAACAAGATAGTTATGCATTAACGATTAATAGACTAGACAACGGGCGTAATTTTAGCTATAAATAGTGGGAGTGATATGAGGAAATGAATCTTGGATTCAATCCTTGGATATCGCGGAAAATTTATTTTCGGTTTAAGATTCGTTGGAACGAATGGATTTACCTTCTATTCGATAATTTGTTTGTCGTATAGGAAGTGAATATACCATTTGTAGTACGAATCCAAGACTCGGACTTTTGTTTGATAAAGTCAAAACCACTTACAACTGCTGAAATAAGTATATAAAACACATCTTAAGAACTATTAAAAGCAATTGGTTTCTATATTTAGATAAACACTTCTTCATATTCCACAGTTAGTGCATGGTCCCTAAAAGACAAGACACAAGGCTGGTTCGAGGTGATTCCTTTCTCCCAGTCTGGTTAGATTGTCTTAAAGGTTCAATGACTAATTTTCCTTTCAATCGGGAAAGGATAATGGTTATAAAGAAGTAACATAGCTTGTTCATGACGACCTTCGGGGTTTGATGAAAGATACAAGCTAGTAGGGGCTTATGAGTAGTGACTTCAGTCGACAACTACTCAAACACTCCGGTAAGTTTATCCAAAATATTCAAAGGTGTCTCGATTTTGTCGGAGATGGAGTATTCTATACTCGAAATGGGCCATCACATAGTCCTGTGGATCGATGCTCGGTTCGCCTCATAGTGAAATGCTTTCACTAAGGAAGAAACCACCGAATTGCCTTTACATAGTTGTAGATGTGCCACAATACAACGCTTAACTCAATAAAGATATTGGAAGTGAAATAACGGTTTACATTGAAGTGTAGAACCGAGAAGTCTACCTAGAATGTGCTTTGGAATTAACGGATAATGAGTGGATTCGGTTCACCCAAATTCCGTCAATATAAGCATTTAGCACATGATGCTTGATGGTTTGACTGAATTTCGCGTACGTTCGGTCGATGACCAATCGTTATATATCTTGTAGCATTGAGAAAAAGGTTCGCCATCGATTCTTGACATCGGGAAGGGACAGTTATACTGTTGCATCCTTTCTGATATAATCCATGAACAGTAATACCTTGAACCTTGAAGTACGTTTACTCAAGGTAGTTACTAACTGATTAAAATCAGACCACATCCAACATCGGTTGTTGGTGATAACACTAAATACTACTAAACTAGATCAGAATTTCAATCCATCCAGTAAGTATTGGGAGTATGGTTTATCCATTACCCATTACGATTTCTTCGGACTTTGTAGTCGAGGATCGATTGATGACCTATGGCTCTTTTGTGAGCAAAGATAGGATTACGATAATAGAGGTTGGTTTAATAGCCATAACCCGTGAATGGAGTTCAAGACTCCATTTTTGTTCATACTCTTGTAGAACCACCTGAGCGCCTCAGCCCAAAGTGGGAGTAATTGGATCTACATGGAAGAGAGTAGAATGAATACGAAAGTTTATCTTTCAGAGCAAAGCTTGAGTGGTCTAGGGTAATTCCCAAGAAGTAGAGAGTTAATCAGACGTTGGACTCTCTTACCACTTAGTATTGCATGATTTCGTTCAAAAGCGTAAAATAGGGTGATTTCCTGAGATTTTCTTGCCAAACAATCGAATCTGGATTCATTCGAAATGTATGGTATTGCCTTATGAACTTATATGATGGAGATTTGTCAAGGCTTATGTCCTTTGTGGATAAAAGCAAACCTCTTGGTCATTGGAAGTCATATATTTCTATAATATATGGATTTGACCAGAATATTGATAAGTCTTTTGAAGTCTGGATATCAATTTTTTTAGTACAGTAGTGAATATATACATATATATTAGTGTTTGTGAAGGATAACACTGCACCAGTTGGAATCAACATGGGTGTGTTATCTGAAGTCGAAATCGACAATGCCACAATTCTCTCATGAATGAGATTTGGACAACATTCTACAGAGTTTGACTCGGTCGAATTCATTAGAATCGATCCTTTGGTTTCCCATCCATCTTATTGGTTAAGATGATGCATCGTGTATGCAACATTCAACGAGGAAGTTCTACCCTATGCCTCAGGAATGACTCTCTAAATCTTCGGATAAAGAGAAATGGGATGGATTCTCTTTGTGACAAGAGATGGTCAGGTTGTTGAACGTCAATTTTGATCGAATCTTACATTCGGCAGTTAACAAAGCAAGTTTAGCATGTCCTTTAGTATCTTGAGAGAACGAGGAATAATATGCGGGCATATTCAATTGTGAACTTGGATATGTGAGAATATACACTCGTTTCGACTTTGTGTCGATTAAGGATGATCGTTAAGTCGATCTCGGTCTCAAAGTGTTTACTCTTGTGTTGAAGCTATTGCCTGGAAGAATCGTAAACGCCAACTCGACTTTAACTAGTTGGGTGATTAGCGGCTTTTGTAGTAGCTAGAGGCGATATAGCTTAAGGATTTCCTTTTCATATCTGGGAGTGATTCTAGATTTGGAAAGCCGATACCACATCATTGTGCAAAGCGATGAAGGGTAGCTTATAGGATTTCGAAATCACTTGAGTTCAAGAGCATATTGGGAAAGTACCACATGATTAGATGGACCGCGACGTTTCGATTCTACGGATCGCCTCGAGCCGACAACCTGATCGATCATTAAGACCCATGACATTCAGATATAGGTGCTCCCGAGTCACCGACCTATCCTACGACGGCATACTCGGAGTGTACTTTGGAATCGAAATGGTTATGATAAGTTTTGTGGGTACTAAAATACGGGATGAGTATCCATTGCTTTAAAGCAAGTGGGAGATGTAGTTTCTTTGTAGTTTTAAATAATAGGGTGTGCTCTAAAACAATTAATCACATGCTTTCGTGCAAGTGGGAGATTGTTAGGTGTAATGCCCGAAAGACAATTTTGTAATTGTTTTATTTAATAAATGAAATGATGTTATTATTCATATTTATTATTCTCATATTCACCGATGTGAAAATAGTATTTACACTACAGAAAACCCTAAGTATATCGTTTATGTAATCACTTAACTCAGTGTATGGTATATACACGGGAGGATTGAGTTAGTGAAGATGTACTTAAAATACAATTAGCCCGTAGTGAAGTTAATCGAGAGTATCGGGTCTCTCCTTTAACATGCTATTAATGCGCCCAGAACACAATAGGTGTGATTGTCTTATCCGGACTTTCGGTTAAGAGAACCTAATGGGGCATTTATATATGATAGATATATCATATAGGGCTGGACCGATTTGATTAGAGTTCACGATATAATTCCGTAATCGAAGTCTTATCGAATCAATGGATGATCATATTTATGGATATATCTTAATCGAGGTGATCACGATCAACCGCTTGCTTGAATCGGTATGAGGTTTGACTTGACGGTTAAGGATTACACCGAGTGCGTGGTCCGAATTACCCCATCTTGGCATTGTACTGGATTGAGTGAGTAGTCTGTGTTATCACAGATACGGAATCCATTCCTTCCATTTATGGAAGTAGATAGATAGTTCCCTTATTTGTTAGCCCTAAGAAAATGATCGATCCCGGGAGTTCACATTTGACTAATTAGCTACTAGTCAGTTATGTGCACTAATTGATCACTAGGGGGTTAATGGTAAATAAGGATAAGAGGTTCAAAAAAGGGTTAACGGAAATTTCCCGATTTAGAATGAACAGTCTATGGAGGATTAATCCATATGTAATGATTATATCAATGGACGCTTATTATTATTCTCGTGAGGAGATAAATATAATCTTATAATCGGAGGAGTGCAGTCACGGGATTATGGTGGCATATTTTTCGTGATTGATTTATCGAATATAATTATTACGTTCGTAAGATAATTATTTATTTGATTTATCGGAGCCGCTGATTATTAGTCCATGGTCCCCGACGTGCCTCCTAATATAGCATAGCTATTCTCGGATGTCGAATCCTAATAATATTAATTTAGTTCTTGTTGGACTTTATTAAAACGATATGTGAATTAATTGTTTAGCGGACTATTAAATTAGTTGGGCTAAATAATTAAATACACGGAAAAGACATTTTTCAGTCGTGACTCACCCGAATTGGTGTGTTGACCTAATTTTTGGTCAAATATATTGAAAAGGTGCGTGACCTTAATTTTAAAGAAAGGTGCGCATGCGATTTATATTATTTAATTATTAAGAAATTAGTTTTCTTGGATAATTATTTAATGTGTGATTTATCTTTTATTTGTTAAATGATAAATCATGGAATATTAGATAATAATATGATTTATCCTAATTTGTTTGGGATAATTATTTTATTTATCTTTTATTTGGAAAAAGGGTTAATGTAATAATTATCTCTTAATTATTTAATCCTTGGAGGACAAGGATTACTCTCTATATAAAGAGAGTTCTCCTAAGCCTTAACACACACAATATTTTCGAGTTCCACCTCTTAGAGAGGAGGAAGAAATTTTCGGCCAAGGGGAGTTAAGGGGAGAATCTTGGAGATTTTCCGGGTAGCATATCGGAAGGATTCGAGACGAGGATTTCCTTCCACCGGGAGTTGCTTGGATCACACGTACGGAAGATCGTGGTGCTCTTCACACCTTCATTCGTTCTTTCTATTGCGGTTCTCCAACTTGGATTTTGAGATCCAAGAGGTATGTTCTACAACCCCCTTGTAGAGTAGATCTAGTTATTTTATTACGTGTATTTTATAGATCTAGATCCTTAAAATCACTTCCGCTGCGGATGATATTACTAACAGTTACACCATAGGCTTATACTTCATAAACATCTCCACTAATCGAGGTCAAATCAAGGCTAACTAAGGTCGGGTAGGACTTGCAAGGTTGTAACGTTAGGCTTGGGACGGGGCTAAACGAAAGGATAAAAAGAATATCAAAAGAGAAAAACGAGTGAGCTTAATCAAAACTTCTAGAAATTGCCTCATAACTCACCTCCTTAGCTTGATTCGAGCAATCTTTCTCCTTCTTTACTCTAAAATCCAAACATAATTCAATGAGAACTCGTCCACCAACGCCACTTTGGAAGAATTAATACATAGCCATTTTTCCGGCAAACTTTGACTCAATTTTATTCTTTTTTTCTCTTTTTATTTTTTTTTCTTTATAAACCAAACACCAACACTTTTTCTATCCCTTCTCATTCGTAGTACAAAAGATTTACCAACACCATACTTTGATACACAACTTCACCACCCCACACTTGTGCTAGCAAGTACTCACTCGTAGGGTGCCAAAGAAACGTAGACCACAAATAAAGGCTAAGGGTCGGTAATTATAGGCTCAATCACGAATGGCTAAAGTTCGGGTGGGGGTCTAACCACCCTACAAAGGCTTAGAGGGGGAAACTGTGGATATCATGTACAGGGTTGGCTATTTGGCTCTGGTTGGGTCAAAGAAATGCCAAGACCATCATCCCTTAATCTACCAAGATTGACCTTTCTATTTCGCCTCGAAGTTAATGGTATAAGTTCTAGGTAACAGAATAGACTATGACAACTATAAGCATCACTAATTACCATAACTCATGATATTAAAGCTATTAAGTGTGTGTGTAGTCCATTTCATAACAAGATCATGACTTAACTCGCATGCATTTACTCAATTGTAAACCACTTAACCTAAGGATATCATGATTCAACATATAACACAACATCAATCCATGAAATTTTTTAAAATATGGCCCAAATTCACACGATATTTCAAAAACTAAGCCTACAAATCATTCAGGTATATGAAAACATGGCATAAAAATTTATCAACAAAAACAGTGAAGCTAAGTCTCCTTCCCCCCACTTAAACGAAGCACTGTCCTTAGTGTGTGAGTGAGAAAGGAAAAAAAAACATAGCTGAACTGTCGGCAAAGCTCATCCAATGCAATGCAACAACCGCAAATGTATCTCCCAGGGTGCCTGTGCTACAAAGTAAACACAAAGAATTTTCTACAATGAAAGGCCGAAACCTTAAGTGTAGGTAACACAAACATGGAGATGTATATATAAAGAAAATATCGTCTATAGCATGCATGTCAAAAACAAGAATCCCGTGACAGCCTCGTGTAAGCACGACCCAAATCCCTAGATCAAAATAGAAAGGGCTGGGTTGCCTCCCTCTAAGCGCCTTTGTTTTACGTTGTTGGCTCGACCATATGGCACTTAAGCAGACTCAAATCACTTAAGACTCAAAACAACTCAAACAGACACTCATCACATATCATGTGAGCTCATAACAAGTCAACCAAATTCCGCATTCATCAGTTTAAACATGCTCGTAGATATCCCAAGGGCAATCATAAAAATAGTCGAGCTAGAGAGAGGATTACCTCGTGTCACTTGTGCTGCTTTCTCTTGACATCTCACACTCTCTTTCCTCTCCGGCTTTGGAGATGACTTCCTCTTAGACTTCTTGCAATCAGGCGGTTTATCAATCCGCACTTTTCCCAGCTTGGGGAGCACCGGTGCAATGGGCAATCCCGATTTATCCTGTGCCTCGATCTTGCCTCGATCGACGACATCTCGTAAGCGCACCGCATCTTCTTTTGACAATATTTTTCCTTCCTGCATGTCAGTACGCACCACACAACAAGAAAACAAAGATTCTGTACATAAGCATTCGTCATTTATAGCATTTGGACCTCTATCCTTGTAAACATTTAAACGCTTTCTCTCGCCCCCAACACCAAAAGAAATATCCCCACTCTTAACTCCTATCTGAGCGTCACTGGTGGTCAAAAAGGGACGACCTAACAAAATAGAGGTCTTGGAGTCTGGCTACATGTCAAGAATCACAAATCCACGGGGAACACAAACTTTCCAACTTGCACTAAGACATCTTCCGCTACCCCCAAAGGTTTCCTCACCAACCTATCAACCATCTGTAGGGTCATTCCCATAGGTTCCAATTCACCTAACCCTAATTTTTCATATAAAGCCATAGGCATCAAGCTCACAGAAGCTCCTAAATCACATAAAACATTTTCAATTACAGTATTGCCTATGGTGATAGGAATGGTGAAACCTCATCTATCTCTCATCTTAGGGGGTATCTTACTATCCTAAACCGTTGAACACTCCTCCCTCAGCTTAACTATCTTACCCATTTTCTCTCGACTTGTGAACATCCCTTTCAAACATTTAAAATACTCAGGCACACTAGCAATTGCCTCTAACAATGGAACATTGATCTCTACCTTCCTAAGAATGTCAAGGAATCTACTCTGACTCTCAGTAAGGACTGGCTTCTTAGGACCCTTAGGTGGGTAAGGCAACGTATTCTCATCAAAATCAGGAGGGGGAGGGGGCATAAAATTTTTTTGACCTCGAGTGTTTGGCCTTGTAGGCCCAGATGTAGCTTCTTTTGTCATCATTGGCTTGCTCGGCTCCTCTTCTTTAATGTCCAGCACTATGAAATCCTGCTTCTCCCTTTCTTCATCTCTTCTGGTTTGAGCTTCCTGCTCCTTCTGTACTTCCATTGCTCGCTCTTTCCTTACAATTGCGAGGTCTCTCTTAACAACAGCTAACTCTCTTCGTACCGCTTCTAACTCGGTTTCCATTATTTCTCACTCTGCTGCCTCAGCTTCATCCTCCGCATCCAGATATTCTTCTGCTACAACTGCTTGCTTTGGCTGGTCGACTCCCAGCTCTTTACCACTCCTAGTGAATATGGCATTCACTTGCCTCGGATTCTGCTCAGCATCACTCAGACTCTTCTTCAATGTATTTGTGATTTGCCCAACTTGAGTCTCTAAATTCCGGATAGCTGAGTGCGTTGCTACCTTCTGTTCAACATCACTCTTATTTAGCTCAGAGATAGTCTTATCCATCTTTTCCAACAGCAACTCAGTTGAGGTCTTCTGGGTATCCGAATTGCTTGATTGGTTATTTTGATAAAGGTGTGCATTCGGGTGTTGATAAGTCCCAGAATTGTTATTTCTATTTTGATTGCTAGCTTGCTAATTATTGTTTCCTTGCTGCCCCTGATTCTGGTTCCATCTGATTCTGTCCCTGATTATTTTGGCCCCATTTATGATTATTCTGCTGCTGGTGGCCATGTTGCTGATTGTTATGATACATGCCTTGATTGGTATTTTGATAGGCATTCTGATTCTGGGGGTTCTGATTCCAAGATTGGTTATATGGGCTTTGGTTCTGCCTGAACCCTTGGTTCTGATTGTTATTGTTTCGATTCCAATTCTGATTCTGTCCCTGATTCTGATTCCACTGCCTCTGATTCCCTTATCCGACATAGCTCACATCATATTGTTGTGAATCATCACCCATACCATAATCCATTTATGGCCCTTGCTGATTGTTGAAATTCTGATTCCACTGCTGCTGGCCAAACTCTTGCTGATTCATACTCATCTGCCCCATTGCATACACATTCATCTTTTGCTGATCATTCTGGTTTCCAAATTGTTGTTGTGCTGGAGTAGGTGGCAACTGTTATGGATAAGTGGGCTTTTTTGATGATGTACATTCCATGGCAGAATGTCCACCTCCACAAAGTTGGCATTGCTGTGCCTTCTTTCTTTCCAACTACAGTTTTTCCATCTTTAGCACCATTTCTTGCATCTTGTCATGCATGGCAGATTCTCTATCGAGTTCTTCTTTCAGCGACTTTACACTTTCCATCGGGGCTTTCTTCTTCTTTCTACTGGACCCCCATTGTCCATCCCTATCTTCAGCATTCTCAATATGTCTTATAGCTTGTTCTGGCGGCAGATTCATGATATCTCCGCCACTGGCGGCATTCAGCTTGTTTTGGTCGACTGGCTCTAAGGCCCTGAATAGTATAATGACTTGCTCAACAGTAGAAAAGCCGTGTGGAGGGCATCTCTTCAGTAGACCCCTAAACCACTCATATGTCTCTTTTAGTGTCTCTCCCTCGAGACCATCAAATGAAGAGATTTCTTCTTTCAGATCTAAAATCTTCGTCGGAGGAAAATTCTTCCTCAAAAACACTTTCACTACATCTGCCCATGTATGTAACAAATCATTAGGTAATGAATCGTACCAATCCTTAGCAGCTCCTCTCAGTGCAAACGGGAATACTATCAGTTTTATTGCCTCGTCGCTAACCCCATTATATCTCATCGTCCCACAAATTTGAAGAAAATGATCCAGAAAGCTGTTCGGGTTCTCAGTTGACTTCCCGTGGGACAAAGCATGCTCTCCCAACATGTTCAAGATGTTCTGCTTAATCTCCATGTTGTTTGCATTTATGTGAGGCATTCTTATGGGGTTATGCCCTACCACCTCATGTGGGGTAGTGACATAATCTCGGCAAACTCTAGGTCCTTGCCCCGGTTGTCTTACATTCCTCGGTTGTTCCCCTTGACATTGTTGCTGATAATTATCCTGGTTGGGTTGCTGCTCATGTTGCTGAATAGGTGGCTGCTGATTATTCCGATTCTGCTGATTATTTTGGTTTTGTGGGTTTCCCTGTTTAGCCAGCATCAAAAGTACCCTTTCGACTGTAGCTTGTTCATACTGCCTGAACTGCTGAGTGTTCTGTTGTTGCAACGGGCGCGCCGCCGAGTACGTTCGATGTTCCTCGCTCTCATTTACCCCAAGCTGTCTACCACCAGTTCCCAATTGTCCAAACTGTCCATCTCGGTTACTCCCAATTCCCGTTCTCTGAGTGTATTGAGGGTCGATCATTTGCTGGAGTCTTAACCCATCATTCTCCAATTGTTCTATACGATCACGGATTGGGGTCAATTGTAAAGTTGTATCCCCGAGGTTGGATGTACTGCCCGGTGCATTGTGCTCAGTCAAAGGCTCAAAATTATCCCGACCATCCAAATTATCTCTACCATTAAGCTCATCCACATCTTCAGAGAAGTTTGACAGAGACGTATCAATTAATCCCTCTTCTTCGTATAGAGGGTTCAGAGTCCTGATAATGCTCTCCTTTCTTCTCTGACTGTTGCGGTGGCGTGCAAAAGCTTCAATCTCTTCAATCGGTTCGATAAGAGGTTGTTTTGAACTTCTCGTGGTCATGCACTGTCAAAAATAGAAAAAACAAGAAAACAAATAAAAACGACCAAAGCCCAGGCTTTCGGTCAACTTACAAGATATTCACCATGTACTCCCCGGCAACGGCGCCAAAATTCTTCATAGCAAAATACTTAACCGCTAACTTTAACCGACAGAGTATCGGGTTAGGGCAGTATAGTGGGTACAAGGTCGAATCCACAGGGAGTAACAATGAAGTACCAAAGTCGACATAGAACTTGGTTCAGGTCAATAGATAGTGGAAAGATTAAAAACTAATGCAGAAATAACAATTACACAACTGGTTTTACTTAATGATTAAAAATCATAGCCGAACTACGATCCAGCGGGTTACTTTTACCCCACAGGAAAGACTTGACAAGAGGCGTGTCTTAACCGACCTACCTATCCAATTCAGTTTATATGACATCCACGGGTGCCAACTCTTAATTCTGGTGTTAAGGTCTGAACAACTCTCGCTTAACACCCTATGCCAGGCTAATTAACCCTCTCTTTAGAAAGCCAACTAACCTAACATGGTTTACCAAAATCTAGAGTCGCTCGGAAAACCGATTAAAACCTCACATAGGCATAGTCCTAACGTCTAGCAAGGTTGTCAATCTAACAATCAAGGCTATGTCTAGTGATTCTAAAACCTGTATCCCACACCTAACCGCAAAGTACATATATCAGCTTGGTGTGTATGTAGCTAAGAACAAGGTTGTCAATCCAATTCAAAGACATTAATACAATCAAAATATGTTTTAGAACATGGAATAATCATACAAACGTTTAATTAAGCGCTACACAACTCTCATCTCATCTCCCTAAGGATTTTCACCTGTTTTCACATAATTCGACTACACAACTATTTAGCTACTCATGATGGAATTGAAAAACGAAATAATAATGAAAGAAATAATCAAAGACATAATCAAATAATTGAAAGACAAAGAAATAATTACCATAAAAGATGAAACCTTGAGTTGTATGAAAATCTCCTTCAAAAGATGAAATCTTGGATCACGAATCAAAAATCTAAGCTATGAAAGTTGTATAGAGTTGCTAGGAATTAAATCTATGATCTAAGGATTTAAACAACGCTTAAACTAATGGAAATCGCCCTAAAATCGCCCCTAAGAAACCCTAAAACGTCTAAGTGCTGAATAGATATCATATGGGATCGAAAAAGAGAGTTTTTATAGGTTTTTGCCGCATCCCGACCAAGAACGAGCGTTTGTGGCAAGGCAAACGCCCGTTCGCCTGAAAAGCCAACTCTCTGTCCTTAGTAAATCAGCAATAACTTTTTGTGTAGAGCTCCGATTTGAACGATTCAAGATGCGTTGGAAAGCTCGTTCCATTACCTACAACTTTATAGAGACAAATTAGCCAAAAAATTCCTCCAAGATGGGTCAAAATAAAGATTAATGTTACAGGTACGGTAAATACTGTTGTCGGGGCCAAAATAGAGTTTGCATTGGCCAAACGCTAGTTTGTCTTTTACGAGTCGGGCCAAACCCATCCAAACGTGCTTTTGAGGTGATGTGGACGCTAGTTTTCCTAAAAACCCAACTTTCAGTACCAACGCTGCTTCTGTGAACGCCAGTTTGAGCTGGCCAAAAGCTAGTTTGGGGTAGGCTTCAGTATTTTCATGATAAATTCACTTCTAGGGCTCCAAATGAGATGATTCAAAAGGTGTTTGAAAGTTGATTCAATGATCTACAACTTTCATCAAGACAACTCTTCCTGAAAGTGTCTCCAAGTGTGACCAAAATTCCCCGGAAGTGACTGGTTCAGATTTCGTCAATGATTCTTCACTCTTTTCTCCTCCTTGGCCCCAAATCTCGTTCTTTCTCGAGAATCTCTTCCTTATTCTCGACCTTATACATAAATCTAAGCCTGAAAACAAAGACACGAACACCAAGGCATAATATACATTGACGGAAACATAACGAAATCCACATAAAACACGAGCTTTTAGGACGAAAATGTCATTAGTCTCGAAACATGCATATAACTGAATATCGTTCATATATACTACCCATAATAGCCCAAAATAACCATGAATAACTCGTAAAAGGAGGTAATCTCATATAAGAAATACACTACAATTTGACTCCGATCAATAGTTAAACTACAACGACAAAAAACCCAAATACTTATACAATACGATGTCTTAAAAGTAGAAGTACAACAAGTCTAAGAAAGGAAATACAACTAGCCTAGTACAACCTTTACAAGGAACATAAACTAAAAGCTTTGTCAAGACATCAACGTCCTCAAAAGTCGTCATCTACATTTGATCAACCTGTTCATCCTCTCATCCCACAATGCATACAAAATAAAATGCAAAGGAGGTAAGTACAAAGTACTTAGTAAAAGTGAGAAGCTAATGAATAACAAAGTTATACAACGAAAATTTATTATTATGATTATTAAATTATCTTTATGAGACCGACTCAATCTAGGGTTCATTTCATGTCCATCAACATGTCGTGACTATACGCTTCTAGCTTAACTTATCTTGGTTACATCATTACTCAAGGACACAATGCATGGTGAAAATTCCACCACAAGATATACTTGCGAACTACGGTGATTAGCACCGATAGTCCCGGGATCTCCCCGGTATGCATATACGTTCGATGGATTTCCTCCACTACCCTTCAGCCTTTTGAGCCAGTAGCGTTGTCCACCTTTTATGAACGTATCACATCGCCGATTTGAATCAGTGCCTAACCGAGAATAAGTGATGTTTTAGCTTTTACTACACTTATGTAATTATTATGGTGAATTAACTAGCCACCTAAGTGTTTTCAAGATGAAATCTCACCTTAAAAACTCTACTCATTCACTTAGACAGCTAGACATCACATCCTATCAATTACACAGACATTGATGAACTTTAGTTCATCAAAGCACAATCCCTTTCATGCCCTTCCGACGGATCCGAACTTCCACTCCCTTTAAGAGTACATTCGGTGTTTTAACTGAACGAATCAGAAGTTCAATCGTATCTTGTTTTAACTGAACGAATCAGAAGTTCAACCATGTAAGTTTTCAGTAGTCTCCCCGCTACTTAACGCTGAAAAGGAAGTCCACTTGCTTGCAGTACCGCATATTCCACGTTCCCACTCCCACCTGTGCCATATTTCCCATTTTATGTATACGTCTAATTTTTGTTATATTTATTTATTTAGCAAATGTGTTAGTTTTCAAAGTGATCTTTATTTTATAGAACTCTATTTATGTAAGCAGAGTTTTATATATATATATACACGTGAAATAGATCTACCAAATTTTATACTATGGTCTACTATGAAATATTATAAGTAACAATATAAAAAACTTTGCCCAAATTATATATGACAAAAATTACCATTATAATTATAATGAAGCATGTGCCTTTTTTTTATATTATATTGATTATTGATATATCTAAGGATAATCATGTCAAATAAATCATTTTCAGATTTCATATATACACGGTTATCAAACAATCTGATTATTTTCAGCACTTAATTTTTTCAGTTACTTAATGCAATAAGACTTCAGACTTCAGATTTCAGACTTCAGACTTCAGACTTCAGACTTAACAAACGGCCCCTAAAACTCAGCCTATCATTATAAAACTATAATTACACATTAGGGAGAGCCTCTTACCTTAATTTCCAGCAAAATCGAAAGCAAAACTTCAAGCAACTGCAACAACTGTTGATCTTCAACCCCAAAACCTATTTGATCAACGAGAAACCCTAAAATCATATTTCTTTGCAGAAAACCGAAACTGAAAAGTGATCAAAACTATAGATTACCTGGAATAACTGCTGCGAAACTATTTTTGGATTGATCTACGCTCCAAGACGATCGTTTCGACTACTCATGGCTGAAAAACAGAGCTACGGATTGAAAGATACGAATTTCTGAATAATCGAACTCAACGGTTACCAAAAACTATGGCTAAATTAAAAACTTACGAAATTCAAAGATTTTATTTTCCAAAGTTGCGCCTCATCGTGCTGATCACTTTTCTCTCCTGCGGCATCTCGAACAGATGAACGGATTGGTCACACGGTTGAAGTTTACGTTCTCCTTTTTTCTGGCATCTTCTGCGTTGGTTTTCTTGTTCTGCGTCGTTGCTCCTCTTTTTTTTTATCAGAATCAGCGTGTGAAATAATAAGAGATTTTGGGTATTATTTCCTTTTATAGCCATTAATTAAATCCTTTATAATTAATTGCTAAATCCTTTCAATTAAATCATTTTTAAACAAATAAATAGGATAAATAATAATTAGGTCGTAGTAAATACACTCAATGACTATTTTACCCTTTTATGAAAAGTCGGGATGTTAGAATTATATTGTGTAAGTGTTGGGAAGGTGTTGGAAAAGATAGCCGACAACACTTGAAGGGGTGTGTTATAGATTGTCCACATTATTTTCCCCACTATATTGTGTAAGTGTTAGGATGGCTCACACTTGAGGGGGCACTTTAAGTGTATAAAATGTTAATTATCAACATTTTGAGAGAGATGGTAATTCAACAATAAGAAATCACGTCTGAAAATCAATTATATTTGTGTCTTGGATAAGATTCTTGAAATCTTAATTTTTTTTATTTTTAGAATTGACACACTTGAGGGGGCGTGTTGAAGATTATGCAAGTGTTGGAAGAGATGACTCACACTTGAAGGTGCATTTTAAGTATATAAGATGTTAATTATCAATATCACCTTAAACTTTTGGGAGAGATGGTAATTCACAATAAAAAATCATCAATTATATTTGTGTCCTAGATAAGATTATTCAAATCTTAATTTTAGAATTGACAAACTTCAGGGGACGTTTTGAAGATTGTGCAAGTGTTGGAAGAGATGACTCACACTTAAGGGGGCATAGCCAACACTTGAGGGGGGGGGGTGTTGAAGATTGTGTAAATGTTGGAAGAGCCCACAGTTGATGGGGCATTTTAAGTGTATAAGATGTTAATTATCAACATCCCCATCACCTCATGTTTTTGGAAGATATGTTAATTCAATAATAAGAAATCACGTCGGATAATCACTTCCATTTGTGTCCTAGATAATATTATTGAAATCTTAATTTTTCTTTTTAGAATTGACACACTTGAGGGGGTGTGTGTTCGGTGAAGTCCCTCCACTCCTGGTGTCTTTCAAAGACCAGTGAAGTTATTCACTTTATCTGACCACACCACACATCGCGATATTGTCTTGTGTCTTACCAAGAATAACATTGATATTTATGCTTTTAACTACACAAATATGTATGTTATTAATCATTAACCAGATTAATAACCAGTCACCTAAGTATTTTCAAGGAATAACTCACTTGACATTCTACTCCCCCATCTTAGACATCTAGACTTTAGACAATCCTATCACATACACAGACATTGATGAATACTAACTCATCAAAGCACAAGGCCAAGCTTAGCTTCCAACGGTCCCGAACTTCAACTCTTAAAAGAATCGATTCGGTGTGGGAACTAAACGCATTAGAAGTTTATTCCGGGTTTTGTAATCTTCATTTAACTTGTTTATATCATTATCTATCTACTATTAAGAGCAAGAATTGCTCTTCCCACATAAGGCCACATAGGCATTTTGTAAGGGGTGTTGTGGAGCCGACACGTGTCCTGTTTGGTTTTTTTTATTTTAAGATCTGATTCCTAACAACTCAAGGGATTCCTTTTTTCATTTGTCAGATTCTAGGGAAAAGTGACCGTTGAGTTCTTACGTTTTCATCTCTCACGTTCATCCACGTCGGTCTTTGACAAGTTAATATCGTGATGACATCTGTCCCGAAAATTAACATAAAGTGTTTTTCATATTTAACAAGCATTTGACCGGAGTTTCTTTCATTATATTTTACTTTTCAGATCAAGCGGAAGAAGGTTTAACATCACTGTAAAAAAAAAAGGTACGACGTCTGCTCAAAATATCGTATCTCTATGGCGATGGAACGAGGTGGCTGCTAATTGATGCAATCGGATGGTTTAACCTGGAGATAAGGTCATTTCAACTGAGCCCCTGTCCTATGCGCTGCATTTTAGGTGGGTAAGTCGATTGTCTGTTGGATTAGGGATTGATTTCATGAAAATATCCGTTGTATATTTTGTTTACTCTGTTTTTTGTCTTTTACACTTTACATAGTTTAAAGATCATTTGTGGATAAGAGAGAATTTTAGACAATGGTTGAGGATATTCTTAGCATAGAGTGGAGTCGAACTTGTTAAAACCGGGTAAATTATCGAAGATGGTAATATCTCTCATTGCTTCCTTTATATTGCAGATGCTTCTAATGCTGTTGCATAACAAACAAAAATTTCATTCCTTCCTTGCAATAGGGCATTTGATAAGGACATCCTTTCTGCAATTACTTGTGTTTGTTAGATGATGTGTAAGGATGAGGTAGTGTCAAGTTGCTGTGTATGTGTGTGACATGTGTCACAGGTTGTTAGGATAAGATTCCTTGGTTTGAGTATTTATGTATTAAGATGCTAGCTTTGATAATGTAAGACACACAAAATCTATTGAATATTTTCCTCTTCTTCT
Organism: Gentiana macrophylla; assembly: GCA_026214975.1. Classification (NCBI taxonomy): domain Eukaryota; kingdom Viridiplantae; phylum Streptophyta; class Magnoliopsida; order Gentianales; family Gentianaceae; genus Gentiana; species Gentiana macrophylla. The sequence continues at coordinate 85,822,381 of CM047807.1, forward strand.
CTTTCTTTATGTTGGTAACAGAGCCATGAGTGCACCACCATTCTCTGCCGTCACTGCACCGCCAGGAACGGCTGTAACAATGGTAGCAACTGCTGAAGGTTTGAGTGTAGCTGAAGGCTCAAGTATCACCACTCCGAGTGGAGGAGCAACAACCGTCGTCCCCACCATCGGCATTCCGGTCACCAATCCTTTCAGCTATGGATCTCTTCCACCGTTCTTTCCATCCTTATTGGAGAGTACTGGAATCTCAGCACCGCTATTTTCAGTGGGTTTTGGAGGTCAAAATTACTCTCCTAGAACACCAGCATCGCTTTTACCACCTATTGCACCACTATCTACTGGACAAAATACTCCCTTCACCGGTCATCTGACTCAGACCTGCTCGGTTAAGCTTGATCGGAACAATTACCTACTGTGGGGATACACGGTGCTTCCAGTCATCAAAGGACACAAGCTGGAAGATCACATTACTGGCAATTGACCCAGATCAACAATGATAGGAGGTATGTCTCTTCATACCACATCTGATAATTGGGATACTGTTGATAATCTACTTGTGGGTTGGCTTCTTCGATCCATGACCGAACAAGCCTTGCTAGAAGTTGTTGGTTGTAATACTGCAAGGGAAATTTGGGAAACGTTAGAAACATTGTTTAACAGTCAAGCTGAAGCCAAGATGTTGGAATATAAGGATGCCCTAACTAAATCCAGGAAAGGGACGAAGACAATGGCGGATTATCTGGTAGAAATAAAGGGATACTCAGACAAATTAGCAGCAGTTGGGTATCCAATTGGAAAATCAGAGCTGATTTTGGCCACTCTTGGAGGATTGGATCGGGAATATGAGTCAGCTATTGTCAATATTACATCAAGAGTAGGATCCCTAAGTTGGCATGAAGTGCAGTCACAACTCACTACACATGAGCGATTGATTGCTAGATTGAATGGGTAGTCATCTGCTGATAATCACCAACCTACAGCTATGCTTACTGGGAACAAAGTTTTCACTCAAGACACTCAAGGATTTGGTTCAAATTCATCCAACAGAGGCAGAGGCAATGGTGGTTACAGAGGAAGAGGAGGTGGAAGGTCTGGAAATCAAGGCAGAGGTAGGGGTGGAAGGACCCCAAATCAAGGAAATCAAGGCCAAGGAAAAATCAGGCTAAGATGGTATGTCAACTGTGCAGTAGAACATGACACACAGTGACATCCTGTTGGTATAGATTCGATCAAAATTTCAACAACAATGTTACTGGTCCACCTCCTCCTAGACATCCCTCAGCCTATCTTACAGGACCTCGGACTGTTGGTGATCAGTCTTGGTATTTAGATAGTGGTTCCACTAATCATGTTACTTCTGATTTGAATAACTTGCACCTTAGTTCTGGTTTTGCATGTTCAGATGGTCTTGCTGTAGGGAATGGTGAGTGTCTTCCTATCAAACATATTGGGTACAAAACTTTACATACCAGCACAGAACCACTTCACATGAATGCCTTGTTACATGTCCCCAGTATAACAAAAAACTTACTTAGTGTTTCATCTTTGACTAGTGACAATGATGTTATTGTTGAATTTAACTCCTCTTGTTGTGTTGTGAAGGACAAGAAAACAGGAGCAATTATACTGAAGGGTACACTCAGTGATGGTCTTTATCGAATGCTGGAATCAAGTGAGAGCTGTCTTCACTCCAAATCTGTCAACTCTAGAACCCACAGTCCCAAGAGTCTTGTAGGTTCAGTAGTTAAATTTAATTTAGACCCTAATGTGTGGCATAGGAGACTTGGCCACCCCTCTAGTGATGTCTTGAGGAAAGTTCTAAACAGTTGTAATGTTTCTTTTGTTAATGAAAGTTTGAAATTCTGTGATGCCTGTCAACTTGGCAAAAACCATGTGTTGTCTTTAACTTTGTCTACTTCTAATGCTGCACAAGTTCTTGATCTGATTCACACTGACCTTTGGGGCCCCGCACCCATGCACACACCGGAAGGTTTTCACTACTATATGCACTTTTTTTATGATTACTCCAGGTTCACCTGGATATATCCTCTTAAACAAAAATCAGAAGCTCTTGCTGTTTTCACTCAGTTTAAAAACCTTGTTGAAAATCAGTTCTCTAGAAAAATCAAGTGTGTTCAATCAGACTGGGGGGGAATACAGGCCTTTCACTGATCTTCTCACACAAAGTGGCATAATTTTCAGACACCCTTGCCCTCACACACACTCACAAAATGGCAGGCGTAAAGGAAACATGCATACATTCATCGAACTTGGTTTGACCCTCCTGGCCTAGGCTACTGCCCCCTTAAAATTCCGGTGGCACAGCTTTCTGGAAGCTGTTAGTATTATCAATGTTCTTCCTATTAAAGTTCTCAACAATTGTAGTCCCTTTGAGGTGCTATTTAAAAGGAAACCTAACTATACTATGAGACAAGTGTTTGGATGTGCCTGCTTCCCTCACCTCAGACCTTATCACACAACCAAATTTCTGTATCATTCCAAGAAGTGTGTCTATCTAGGTCTTAGTCCTAGCCACAAGGGGTACTAATGCCTTGATGACTCTGGTAGGATATATGTGTCCAAAGATTTGATATTCAATGAATGTGATTTTCCCTTTAAAGAAGGATTTAAACTAGGGCCCCATAAGAAGATAGTGAATGTTGTGTCTGATCCTACCTATGTTACCTGGTCCAGTGTCTCTCAAAGTTCTGCCCCTGATACTATAATCAAGACAGCATTTGATAAAGATGATCCTCATGTGCCTGACAGTGGGAATGCAACCAGAAACTCACCTTGTGACAAGTCATCTTTTATAAACTCACCTTTCATAAACTCTGATCAGAATAATTCTGTCCCACCAGATCAAACTCTACCAGTTTCCACACCTCACTCTAGCACACAAAACAATACATCTCACACTCCAGAAATAACCTTCAGTAGTCAGGATTGTGCCTACAACAGCCAGGATTTTGTTATTGAACCTGAGACTTATTTATCACCTGTTGCCCTACGAAAAAAAAAACCTCTACCTCAACCTCATCCAATGCAAACCAGATCTAAATCGGGCATCTTCAAACCTAAAACTTATTCTGTTGAAGTCACTCCATCAGTCCCTACAGAACCTTCTAGAGCATCTAAAGCTCTTGCTATACCAGAATGGAGGAAGGCAATGGAGGAAGAATATGCAGCTCTATGCAGGAATGATACATGGGAGCTGGTACCTCCTTTAGGTAAGTATCACTTGGTGGATAATAGATGGATTTTTAAGCTTAAATTAAAGCCAGATGGCTCTATTTTTAAGCACAAAGCTAGATTAGTAGCTAAGGGCTTCCTACAGAATTATGGAGTGGATTTCACTGAGACTTTTAGTCCAGTGGCTAAGGCTGCAACTATAAGAATCTTGCTTACTCTTGCTGTGTCTTTTAACTGGAAAATTAGACAGGTAGACATAAATAATGTCGTCCTGAATGGGCCTCTTCAAGAAACTGTGTATATGCCCTAGCCTCAAGGTTTCATTGATCCCCAGAAACCTAATTATGTGTGCAGGCTTAAAAAGGCCTTATATGGTCTGAAACAGGCACCAAAGGCCTGGTTTGATGCCCTAAGTAGACAGATAAGTGTTTGGGGATTCAAACAGTCTATGTGTGACTCTTCCTTGTTTGTGTTCAAAAATGGTGCTGACATTCTGTATGTATTAGTGTATGTGGACGACATCTTAGTGACAGACAATAGCACACAGTTGATAGCCAAGTTTGTTCAGCAATTGGACAGCAGATTTGCCTTGAAGGATTTGGGAGATGTCACACACTTCCTGGGGTTAGAAGTCTATAGGGATGACACTGGCATGTACTTAACTCAAACATTATGTAGCTCAACTTCTTAACAAAGTAGACCTGAGAAATCTGAAGGCATGTCCTACACCCATGCCTGCTGGAACTCACTTATCTCCAGATCAGGGGACACCCATGACAAATCCTACTATCTATAGAAGTGTTATTGGAGCTCTCCAATACCTCACTTTCACCAGGCCTGATTTAAGTTTTGCTGTCAATCACTTGAGCCAATTTACGCAAAGGCCCACAGATGAGCACTAGAAAGCACTGAAGAGACTGCTGAGGTATATCAAAGCACCCTCAGTTATGGTTTACATTTTAGGGCCAGTCCTTTGCTGCACATAAATGGCTATTTTGATGCTAATTGGGCTTGCAGTTGGTATGACAGAAAGTCTGTGGGTGGTTATTGTTTTTTTCTTGGAGAGTGCTTGGTGTCCTGGAGCTCCAGAAAACAGCATGTTGTGTCTAGATCAAGCACTAAATCAGAATACAGAAGTGTAGCTAATCTGGCAGCAGAAGTCTGTGGTTGACTCAATTAATGAAGGAGATGCATCTTCCAGTGATGAAGACACCAAGTCTTTGTGGTGTGACAACACGAGGCTACTGACATTGGCATCCAATCCTGTTCATCATTTTAAAACCAAACATATTGATATTGATGTTCATTTCATCAGGGATCAAGTGTTGAAAGGCAAGGTGAGGGTCCACTACATACCATCCAGGTGATCAAATAGCGACACACATCGACAAAGGCTCGCCAAATTCCCGATTTCAACGAAGATAAAGCAAATCGAATGTGTTTCACCTACCTTCACTTTGAGAGGGGGTGTTAGATGATGTGTAAGGATGAGGTAGTGTCAAGTGGTTGTGTATGTGTGTGACATGTGTCACAGGTTGTTAGAATAAGATTCCTTGGTTTGAGTATTTATGTATTAAGCTGCTAGCTTTGATAATGTAATTAAGACACACAAAATCTATTGAAGATTTTCCTCTTCTTCTCTTTCTTTATGTGTGTTGAACTATTGATTTTATCCTTGCAAACTTCAAAGGTTGCCTCAGCTAAAGGTAATGCTTAATTATTGAATATAGTTAATGTCCTTGATGTTTTTTAACACATTATAAATACATTTAATGAACTCGTTTGTTGAATTAAATGGGTCAGAAGATTCTGGTTTGGTTGGAAAAAAGATAACGCGTTCGGGTTTTCAGTTAAGATTGAAAATTCGGCTACTTTATCAAACAAGCAGCTACCAAAACATCGGTATGGATTATGTTAATTACCTTCAGACACATTGTAAGTCTAAAATTTGTTTTTGCTGGAGGTATGACATAATGGCAAAAACCTATACTAAGTTAGGAGGACATGGATTTGCTTGTAAGAACATTTTAGCTTCTTCAACCCTCCCTTCCTTGATTTCCATTATCCTCACACACTGAACTACGTTGTATTCTATACGCACACACAAAAATTTGTTAGCCTTCTCTATGTATTAATTTAAGTTGTATTGTTGCAAACATATTTCTTGCTTCTCCTCTTATTATGATTATATTTTTGTGTATTTCCTAATGCCATATGGTTCTGAAGAATACATATGTATGTAAGAAAAAAAATATAAATGCGAAAGAATCTGATACACATTCAAGAATTTTATTCTCCGAATCCAAAACATACAAAAACAAATTATGAAGTTTGAATGCGAATGTAGCCATCAATCATCAAGTATGCGCACAGGACGATAAAGGCAGAAGTTTATTGAGTTCTGATTTTATTAACCATTACTTTTTCCAGAACACGCTGAGCATATTGATGGTTGCCATTTGTTATGTTTCTTTGACGTTTCTTGTAATATTCCGATTTTCGGGAAAGGGCAGACGTGTCATTTTGCGAAAACGAAATATTGGGTTCGGTTCCTTTTATTTGGAGTTTAAATAATTGGATATTTATATATGTAATTTTCAAGATAATTATGTATATAATAAAAGAGATTATCTTTTTTTTTTATGGAAAAATGATTTAATTGGGATTAACTATATAAGGGATCTATTATACACATTAATCCCCTAACCTAAATCATTAGTCAAAAAAAAAAGAGAGAGCAGCCGCCCTTTTCTTCTTGCCGTCGACTTGGGAGAAAAAAAAAGGGGTTGGAACAGTTTCACCAAAATCTAAAGCAAATCTCAATCGTTTTCAGATCAGTTTCGAACGCCGGAATCGTCGTGAGAAGAGCATCGTTGGATAGCGACTTTGTTGGAAAGGCTGCAGATTTCAAATTTGATCGACTGGTTTTTGGCTGCAAGACAAGTAAGAAGCTCTTCCTACAATCTAATTAAGGTTTAGATTAAGGTTTTAAGTGTTTAGATGTAAGAAGGTTATGGCTTTTTAGTTGGTTAATGGTCCTAGATGCCGTGGTATGGATAGATATGTTTCCCTGTGATTTTATGTGTTGAAATTGTTGTTATTTAGGTTAGAGAACGGATTGAAAATCGTATTTGAAGATTTTAGGGTTTTGGGTAAACCCCAGGCGGACGGGCGTCTGAACTAGTCGAGACAGCGTCTGTGATTTTTGTAGTTCGGACGGGCGTCGGATTAGCCGGACGGGCGTCGGCGAAGAGATTTTTGATTCGAGATTGTAGCGTTCTTAGGAGGACGGGCGTCCGGGATTAGTGGGACGGGCGTCGATTTCAAACGGGCGTTTGCTTTAAGCGGACGGGCGTTTGAGAGGTGATTTACATACTGAGTTGTAGCGATTTTAAGTGGACGGCGTCCGGTATTAGTGGACGGGCGTCCATAAGGCTTAAACGAGCGTTTGGATTTGTTACCTTATTTCTATTACTTTAATTGTTTCAAGCTTGATCATCATGTCCTTTATTGTTTTAAACTCTTAATCACGATGTATTAAGATTAATTAAACATAAACAAGCTTCGATTGTACTTACGATGCGTTCGATTAAAACACCGAATGTACTCTTAAAGGGAGTTGAAGTTCGGATCCGTCGGAAGGGCATGAAAGGGCTTGTGCTTTGGTGAACTAGGGTTCATCAATGTCGGTGTATTTGCTAGGACTTGTCCGCGTCTAGTGGTCTAAGTACGAGAGGAGATGTGAGGAGCTTACTTGAAAACACTAGGGATGGCTAGTTAATTCACATCAATACACACATATGTGTAGTAAAAGATAAAACATCATCTATTCTCGGTTAGACACTATTTCATATCGGCGATGTGATACGTCCATAAAAGGTGGACAACAACTGCTTTGGCCTTAAACGGTGGTGAAGGGTAGTGGAGGAAATCCATCGGACGATATACGCATACCGGGAGACCCGAGCTAATCGGTGCTAATCACCGTTAGTTAGCAAGTATATCTTCAGGTGATGAACGCCATGCGCGATGTCCTTGGGTAGTGATGTAACAAAGATAAGCTAAGTAGAAGCGTATAGTCACGACGTGTCGATGGGCATGAAGTGAACCCTAGATTGAGTCGTTCGCGCAAGATAAGCTTTTAATAATAACCTTAATTAAATTGTATCTTCTACTTCTTACTATGTACATTGTACTTACCTCAAATGCATGTTTATTTATGTGTTTGGGGGAGAGAAGACGAACAGGTTGGTGAAGGTTTCGAGGAGGACTTTGATGACGACGTTTGAAGACGCCGGAGTTGAAGACTCTTATTTATTTTGGTTCTTTCATTTATGCTATTTCATAGACTTGGATTAGTTGGATGTAATAGTTATCTTAGTATCATTGGATTTCGTTGGTTTCTTTGAATGTAATAAGTATTACATTTATTCTATCTTTAGTGGTTTCTATTCTTTAATGTTTGGAAAAAATTTACCCGAGTCTTTGCTTCCGTTTGCTTTTATTTGATACGACGGCGTAGTAGAGGCTTACGTGTAATATTATTTATTTAATGTTATGCGTGCGACGCGTTTCGATTTTCGGATAAGGACTCGGTGTCGGGAACGGGCGTTATGATTGGTATCGAGAAAAGCGTCTTTTAGGCTTCTATTCTTTTAAGATAAGTTTTCTCTAGATCTGTTAGTAACGTTCTGGCTTTCTTTGATCATCAGGATGGTGTTCACGAGAACTGGAGCCGGTGCAGAATCGTCAGGAGTTCGACGGGAGAGTCCAATACCAGTCGTAGGAGGAGGTGTTGTGAGGCCAAGTCATCCACCTCAGCAGAGTTTGTCACCACCACCACATACAGCAACCCCCTCACCGGTTTCTCAGCGAAATTCGCCACCACGACCTCAGCAACCCCCACAGTGGCATGTGGGAAGTTCGGTTCCATTTTCTCTGGTCAGTGAAGTTCCAGTGAGTTCGATACCACCGCCAGTGAGCTACCCTCCGCAGCCGCAAATCTTTTACCCTCCACCAGTGAGCCACACCTCACCCATTGTGTTCCACCAGCAACAACAGGTCCCCTATCCACCTCCAGTAGGTCCTACTTCACGACCTACAGCACCACCGTCACCCCATACGACTTTTTCAAAGCAAGGTTTTGGCTACCCACCCTACGGTTTCCAGCAACCCCAGTATCACCAGCAAGTGCCTTACGCGTACCCTCCAATTTATCCGCAGTACCCACCAGTTAGACCGGTTTTCGAGCAAGCACCATCGATTGGTGGTATACAGGTTGAGAAGGAACAAAGTCCAGATTTCTTTGGAAATGTTGAGCACTCGAAAGGTGAAGAATGGATTAGGAGTTTTGAGAAGGCATGTAGGAACATACATGTCCCCGAGACCGAAATGGCACGATTGGCGGTCGATTTTCTTTTGGGTGCAAATTGAAGCTTGGATTGATTCGATATCTGAGTAGCAGTGGTAAGGTGAATGATTGGGAAGGTTTCAAGGCATTGTTCTACAATGAGTACTTCCGGCTCTGAAGCAGCAGCAGATATGGCAAGGCAGTTTCTAAAGCTTACGAGGTTTGACTATGATGGTTTAGAAGATACACCAACTAGTTTAACGAGTTGGGAAGATTCTATCTGAGCTAATGAAGGTAGAAGAGAGGAAAATGGCCCTATACAAGGAAGGGTTAGCATATCATATCTGATCGGCATGCTAGGTTTCACGGCTAAGAATATGGCGGAGTTGTTGAATAAAGCTTTGGAAGTTGAGACCTTCGGGAAGAAGGCCACCGTGGTTGTTGGGAATAAGAGGAGCTTTGGAGCGAGCCAGGGTAATAACCGAGGAGAACCACATCGAGTTTCAAGAAGACCACGGCCCTGCAGCAAGTAAACCACCTACCGGAGCACCCTTTGCCCTAAGTGCAACAGAATCACTCGGTGAGTGCCGAGTTCATACAAGCGGATGTTATCTCTGTGGAGAAAGCGGGACACTTTGCCAAGAACCGTCCGACCAAGGGTCCAACGGGTAACGAAGCAAGGAAGTGGTGGTAAGCGGCCCAAGTCGCTTGATTCGTGTTTTTTTGGTATTTGATCTTTAGAGAGGCGAACACGAGGATGACGTTATATCGTACTTATTGTTAATTTGTTCTTTTAAGTTATGTTTATAGCATGTTTATTCATGTTGTGGATTGTAGTTAATTGAATAAATGTACATCGTAAATACGATAATGTTAAATAATTTTATGGTCGAGCTTTGTTCGACACGGGGGGCGTCTAATACTTTCGTGTCGACTAAAGTAGCTAAGAAATTGAGTCTACCTTTGGAACCTTTAAGGAATACGTTGGAGATAACCACACCATTAGGGAAGGTACTAAAGTAACTAAGATGATACCACAAGTGGAAGTCCAAGTTGGATCTTATCGATGCAAAAGCGACTTCACGGTTTTAGACTTTTCGATTTCGATGTGATTCTTGGAATAGATTGGCTATCCGAGAACTTCGTCCATCTAGATTGCCGAGGAAAGAAAGTGATCTTTAAGGTACGGGAAATCGATAAGACTTATCAAGGCAATGTGTACAAGCCTAGCGAGGAAGCGACATCCGATAATATCGGTTAAGGCTATAAGGGCTTGTCGGAAAGGTTGTGAAGGCTACTTGTTGTACTGCAGTGGATGTGGAACAAGTAAAGCCCGAGTTAAGGGAGACCCTGTGGTCAGGAGTATCTGAAGTGTTTCCGGAAGAGTTACCGGGAACATGCCGGATAGAGAGATCGGTCGAGATCAAGTTGATACGGGAGCGACACCGGTTGCCAAGGCACCTTATAGAATGGCGCCGGGTGAGTTGAAAGAGTTGAAAGCTCGGCTTAAGGACATGCTCGAGAGGAATATAATTCAGCCTAGTACTTCACCTGGGAGCCCCAGTATTGTTTGTCAAGAAGAAAGAGCGGTAGCATGAGGATGTGCATCGACTACGAGCGTTGAATAATCTCACCATCAAGAACAAATATCCTTTGCCAAGAATTGATGACTTGTTTAATCGGTTGCAAGGAAGGGCGTGTTCTCTAAGATTGATCTTAGGTCGGGATATCACCGAGTTGAAAATCAAGGTAGCGAGATATACGAAGGCGGCATTCAAGACGAGGTATGGACATTATGAGTTCTTAGTTATGCCTTTTGGACTCACTAATGCTCCATCTGCATTTATGGACTTAATGCAGCGTGTTTTCATGCCATACTTAGATAAGTTTGTGATAGTCTTCATAGACGATATCCTAGTATATTCCAAGGATGAGAAAGAACATGAAGAACACTTAAGGATAGTGTTGGAGACTTTGAAGAGGAATTAGTTGTATGCTAAGTTTTCCAAATGTGACTTTTGGTTGAATCAAGTGAGTTTCTTGGGTCATGTCATTTTACGGAGATGGCATTAAAGTTGATCCCTCGAAGGTTGAAGCAGTTGAGAAGTGGTCCAGACCGACTACAGTTTCAGAGGTTAGAAGTTTCCTTGGTCTGGCTGGCTATTATAGGAAGTTTGTTCAAGACTTCTCAAGGATAGCTACACCACTTACCCGGCTCACTCAGAAGAATGTGAAGTTTGAGTGGACCAGTGAGTGTGAAGAGGCCTTTCAGACGTTGAAGAAGAAGTTGACTACAGCCCCAGTTTTGGCAGTTCCGGAGATCTTTGATAATTATGACGTTTACACGGATGCTTCGGGACAGGGTTTGGGTTGTGTGTTGATGCAAGGAGGAAAGGTAATTGCTTATGCATCTAGACAGTTGAAGGTGCATGAGAAGAATTACCCAACACATGACTTAGAGTTGGCAGCAGTAGTGTTTGCCCTAAAGACTTGGAGGCACTACTTATACGGAGTTAAGGCGAGGATCTTCACCGATCACAAGAGCTTGAAGTACTTCTTTACCCAAGAGAATCTGAATATGAGACAAAGGAGATGGCTAGAGTTCGTAAAGGATTACGACCTAGATATTCAATATCATCCGGTAAAGCCAACATAGTGGCGAGATGCTTTGAGTAGAAAACCCGTGTTCGCGGTTTCAAGTGTTGAAGTTGTGGTAGAAAGGCTAGGCGGGCTGCAAATCCAAGTTTTGATCAGATTGAAGACCGGCGAGGTTGTGGCGCCGTTGTTAGCAAGGTGCGAGTTGATGGATGATATTCGGGAAAACAGGATGAAGACCCAGTTTTGGTTGATTTAAAGCGAGTTGCAAGAGAAAAGCCTACAAGTGGGTTACGTGCTAGACAAGAACGGAAACCTTTGGTACCGAGGATCGCTTTGTGTGTGCCTAATATTGGGGATTTGAGGCAAAGAGTTATGGAAGAGGCACATAGGATTGCATTCTCGGTTCATCCAGGATCCACTAAAATGTCTGAGAGACTTGAAGGAAAAGTTTTGGTGGCCTCGATGAAGCGGAAATAGCCAAGTTCGTGGCGAGTGTGATATCTCGCGGAAGGTAAAAGCGAGCATAGGCGACCAGGAGGAATGCTTAAGCCATTGGATATCCCTGAATGGAAGTGGGATAAGATTACGATGGATTTCATTACCGGCTTACCTAAGACAAAAGAGGCGGTCATGATGCAATTTGGGTGATTGTAGATAGATTGACCAAATCCGCTCATTTCTTACCGTATAAGGTTGATATGCCCTTGAAGAAGATAGCGACACTATACTTGGATAACATAGTGAAGTTACATGGAGTTCTATATCGATAGTCTCGGATCGTGATTCGAGGTTCGTCGATCGGTTTTGGAAAAGTTTGCAAACGACTTTCGGAACCAAGTTGGATTTGAGTACGGCCTTTCATCCTCGCAGACAGACGGACAAATCGAGAGAACCATCCAAACACTTGAAGATATGTTGAGAGCTTGTGTTTTGGAAGTAGGCGGATCATGGGATGATTCCCTACCGGTAGCGGAGTTTGCCTACAACACATGGTTATCATGCAAGTATAGGCATGCCGCCATTTGAAGCGTTGTATGGAAGAAGGTGTAGAAACGCCATTTGTTTTGGGATGAAGTCGGAGAAAGACAAATCACCGGACCGGAATTGGTTGAGCGAGGCTAAGGAAAGAGTTCGATTGGTTAAGAAGAATCGAAGGCGACTCAAGATAGAGCAGAAGAGTTGGGCGGATGTTAGAAGAAGGCCCCTTAGAGTTTGAAGTTGGTGAAAGAGTGTATCTACGAGCCTCACCAATGAAGAAGGAGTGAGACGTTTTGGACAAAAAGGAAAGTTGAGTCCGAGGTATGTTGGACCTTTTGAGATTACGGAAAGGATTGGACCGTTGGCTTATAAGCTTGAGCTACGAGAATCCATGTCAAGAGTCCACAACGTGTTCCACGATCGATGTTGAAAAGGTGTTTGACCAAGGCGGATGTTGAGACTACGGTTGATCCGGAGATCCTTCAAGATAACCTTTCGTATGATGAGAAACCGATCGTAATTTTGGACGGGGAAGGAAAAGATGGTTAAGAGAAGAATGATTCCCTTGATTTTGGTGCAATGGAGCAATCATTCACCGGAAGAAGCTACGTGGGAAGTCGAGGATGAGATGATCAGCGAGTTCCCAGATTTAATGGACTTACCAGGTATGTTCTAAGTTTCGAGGACGAAACTCCTTTAAGGGAGAATGTAATATTCGATTTTCGAAAAAAGGCAGACGTGTCATTTTGCGTAAAACGAAATATTGGGTTCGGTTCCTTTTATTTGGAGTTTAAATAATTGGATATTTATATATGTAATTTTCAAGATAATTATGTATATAATAAAAGATATTTTCTTTTTTTTATGGAAAAATGATTTAATTGGGATTAACTATATAAGGGATCTATTATACACATTAATCCACAACCTAAATCATTAGTCAAAAAAAAGAGAGAGCGACCACCCTTTTCTTCTTGCCGTCGACTGGGGAGAAAAAAAAGGGGTTGGAGCAGTTTCACCAAAATCTAAAGCAAATCTCAATCGTTTTCAGATCAGTTTCGAACGCCGGAATCGTCGTGAGAAGAGCATCGTTTGGATAGCAGCTTTGTTGGAAAGGCTGCAGATTTCAAGGCTGATCAGACCTGGTTTTTGGCTGCAAGACAAGTAAGAAGCTCTTCCTACAATCTAATTAAGGTTTAGATTAAGGTTTTAAGTGTTTAGATGTAAGAAGGTTATGGCTTTTTAGTTGGTTAATGGTCCTAGATGCCGTGGTATGGATAGATATGTTTCCCTGTGATTTTATGTGTTGAAATTGCTGTTATTTAGGTTAGGAACGGATTGAAAATCGTATTTGAAGATTTTAGGGTTTTGGGTAAACCCCAGGCGGACGGGCGTCTCGAACTAGTCGAGACGGGCGTCTCTGTGATTTTGTAGTTCGGACGGGCGTCGGATTAGCTGACGGGCGCGGCGACAAGAGATTTTGATTCGAGATTGTAGCGTTCTTAGGAGGGCGGGCGTCGGGATTAGTGGACGGCGTCGATTTCAAACGGGCGTTGCTTTTTAAGCGGACGGGCGTTTGAGGGGTGATTTACATACTGAGTTGTAGCGATTTTAAGTGGGACGGCGGCCGGTATTAGTGGACGGGCGTCCATAAGGCTTAAACGAGCGTTTGGATTTGTTACCTTATTTCTATTACTTTAATTGTTTCAAGCTTGATCATCATGTCCTTTATTGTTTTAAACTCTTAATCACGATGTATTAAGATTAATTAAACATAAACAAGCTTCGATTGTACTTCTGATGCGTTCAGTTAAAACACCGAATGTACTCTTAAAGGGAGTTGAAGTTCGGATCCGTCGGAAGGGCATGAAAGGGCTTGTGCTTTGGTGAACTAGGGTTCATCAATGTCGGTGTATTTGCTAGGACTTGTCGCGTCAAAGTGGTCTAAGTACGAGAGTAGGAGATGTGAGGGAGCTTACTTGAAAACACTAGGGATGGCTAGTTAATTCACATCAATACACACATATGTGTAGTAAAAGATAAAACATCATCTATTCTCGGTTAGACACTATTTCATATCGGCGATGTGATACGTCCATAAAAGGTGGACAACACTGCTGGCCTTAAACGGCTGAAGGGTAGTGGAGGAAATCCATCGGACGTATACGCATACCGGGGAGACCCCGGAGCTAATCGGTGCTAATCACCGTTAGTTAGCAAGTATATCTTCAGGCTGATGAATGCCATGCGCAGTGTCCTTGGGTAGTGATGTAACAAAGATAAGCTAAGTAGAAACGTATAGTCACGACGTGTCGATGGGCATGAAGTGAACCCTAGATTGAGTCGTTCTCGCCAAGATAAGCTTTTAATAATAACCTTAATTAAATTGTATCTTCTACTTCTTACTATGTACATTGTACTTACCTCAAATGCATGTTTATTTATGTGTTTGGGGGAGAGAAGACGAAACGAGGTTGGTGAAGGTTTGAGGAGGACTTTGATGACGACGTTTGAAGGCGCCGGAGTTGAAGACTCTTATTTATTTTGGTTCTTTCATTTATGCTATTTCATAGACTTGGATTAGTTGGATGTAATAGTTATCTTAGTATCATTGGATTTCGTTGGTTTCTTTGAATGTAATAAGTATTACATTTATTCTATCTTTAGTGGTTTCTATTCTTTAATGTTTGGAAAAATTTTTACCCGAGTCTTTGCTTCCGTTTGCTTTTATTTGATACGACGTAGTAGAGGCTTACGTGTAATATTATTTATTTAATGTTATGCGTGCCGAACGTTTCGATTTCCGGATAAGGACTCGGTGTCCGGGAACGGGGCGTTACATTTCTTCAAACGGCACATCAAAACTTACAGTAAATCCAACCGATATTTGGGAGCTGCACATATTTGATGGTTATTTTGGATTTCGTTCAGGGTTAGTCATAATAGCAAGAAGAGGATAAAACGAATCGAAAAGTAAAGTAGGAAACGCAATTGCATAATACAAATTTTTCGTTCAGGCTGCGGCATTTCCCCATATACTACAAACGACATTTCTTTCCTGCAATATTTTCTCAAGGCAGGAGTTCCAAATGGCTAATCTAAGGTACTCTCATGAACTCTCCTGAAAAACTTATATGACATTTGTACATTCTGTCCTCTTAATTTGGTGTTAAACTTTGTTTTATTTGTTTTTCCCACTGTCGTGATGTTTGCATTAGTCTTTAGAGACATTTTACTCCGCCTGCCTCCCGTACAAAGTCTGGTATCCTTTGTGCAATGTTTGAACAAACACAGAACATGTTTCAATAAACTTGTATGATTATAGGCATTAGATAATATTAATCTGACATGTCTAATGCCTACAAATACAAACTTCCTAGATTGTATGGGGTGAAATAATCCTCTACCCTTTTGTATTCATGTATGGCCAAAGTGATTGTCTTTGTGTTGATGCTCAGTTTACCACTTTGGTCAAGTGTATATTTAGAAGAGGTGAATAACCTTCAAGTTATTTGCATTTTTTGTGGAACAAGAACGTTATTTATTTATCGACTCTCATTGTTACCCGAGTGTTTTGGCTTGGTAAATCTATTTAATATAATTGCATATAGTGATGGATGTCTTTGCTTTTGCATTTGCATTTAGGAATTTTCATGTTCTAAAACCCTTTTGATGTTATAATGGGAAGTTATGAATAGTCTAATGTTTGCAAATCATTTGGCTTGCATTGTTGCATGGTACTGATGGTAGTTGCATTTTTTTGACTTTCATCGATGGTGTCTTTTGTAGTAATTTGTTTGATCATATTTCATGGTAGCCTGCCTACTTTTGCTCTATTTTCTCCTGTGAATTTATGCTTGTCTTTGGTATATATGCTGGTATATTGTGGGTTGAAATTGGTTTGCGTTTCTTCATTTTTGCTTTCAAATATGTTTCTCTTTTGTTTACTTCTATCATGAATAATGTTTGGCAAGATTTGTTTAAACCAATGAAATTTTAAAATGATATTAATCAAAAGAGTAATGATAGATTCACAACCAATTTAACACAACGGGTGACATAAACGCATATCTAACCATTGATTTTAATGAGTCTCAATTGATTGTGATTTAGACACATCAAAATCAAAGGTGAGAGATTGATTGGGTTGTATCAGATTGGTTGTGCCTCTATCATTGCTCAATCAATTACTCTAATACAAAACAATATCATGATATCTCTTTAACGTAAATTATCTATGCTGGGCATACCGTGCCTTGAACGGAATTATCGGTCACTAGTAATAAGATTAGGAACCAATCCCAACTTACTACACTTGAAAATACGTGAAAAAGGGCAAAACAACATTTCTGGGCCATATAGGCCCGTACCCATGAATCATAGGTCAGCGCCTATCATGCACGAGAGTTCCTTGAAACTCTCTGTATCGATAGGCCATCGCCCACAAGCCTGTAGGCGCGCACCCATCCTCCTAGGAGCCTGTCTGCGCATTTTTTCGACTCCGCACAATTTCTAACTCTTTCCAACAAATTTCCTAGGCAAAAACAACCCAAAACAGCAGCAAAACATGTTTTAAAACATATCATAGCATATCATACTCCAAACAACAGATAATACCATGAATTTTACAACAATCGACACATCATTTACTCATCATAAACATCATAAAACACAAATCATTCAACATGAAAACCCTCTTACCTGAATTCCAAAGCAAAGCAAGCAAAATTCCAAAGCAACAGACCAAACTCATGAATTCTTCCACCAAATACCTAATCGATCAAAATTCAACTTAAATTAATCATTATCAACGGTTTCTACACAAACTAATGTATGAATTACACAACTTAAAACAAGAGAATGGGTTCAAAAGTTGAAGATTCCAACTTAGGGCAAAACTATTACCTTTTCAGGACTTGAAGACCTTGATGTCAAAACGACGCCGTTCTCGCGAGGATTCCGATTCTCTACTTGTATTTGCTATCCAAGCAACAATTTGAGAGAAGTCTTGAAGATCCCCTTTTGCCTTTCTTTTTTTCTTTTTCTATTCAGAACCAACTTCGTGCATCGGTTTTTCTGACAACTCCCAATAATAATGGAAGTTTTCTTTCCCTTGTAAATAACTTCCCAGAAGTTATTTATAATTATTATTTCCTTTTCCAGTTTTTTTAAAACTTAAATACATAAATGTTAAGTATATGTCTTCCTATTAGCTTAATTTGTTTTTTTTAAATTTAGAAAACAACCAATTTTATTGAATCAGATCATTTGTGCAAGCACAATGTACATCCATGGGTGGAATAAAAGCCCTCCCCCTCCCATTCAACACCAGAAGCTACATTTAAGAGTGCGACATGCATAGCTAAAAAATGTGCAAGGGTTATTTTCCGTGCGTTTAACAAAGCTAAAGACAACAAAAGCAAAAATAGAAGAAATTAATATATCTACACACATCAAATATCTTCCCAAAGTCTACCAAGTCTTCGCTTTCTGTTTGTAATATTTGTACCACAAGAAGAGAATCCGATTCCATTATAATATGCTGATAACCATAGGACGAAGCATAAGACAAACTATGAAAAATTAATTCAACATAAATTGTATCTCTTGGATTTGTTTGTTGGGAGAGATATCTATTGGAGTTAACACATAGCTCATTTGTGTGTTAAACATGTTCAAGTGTTCATTGAGGTGTGGAATTGATTGAATTGAGTCAAGAAAGAAAGAAAGCAGGAAGGAAAAAATGAAGAATTTCCATTAATGAGAGGAGAAATACAAATAATGACCGGGAAAAGCTTAACGACATCTATGCAGCAACAATACAGCATTGTTTTCAATAAAACTGATAAATTATGCTTCAACTCCCTAGTAGAGTATATATAAGAGTGTCTTAGGCTACAATTACATGAAATAACCGCTCGTAACAACTTCAACTTCCCAATAACTAAATTTTGAGTGAAAGTGTTTGATCAAATGCCTCAATAAACACTTGAAATTTTTTAACACACAAATGAGCTATGTGTTAACTCCAATAATATCACTACACCGGCTTAATTAATTTATTTAGACTTGAGAGAGATATAATTCATCATATACATGTCAGTACTCTTTGATTTGTATATAAATATTTGCGCAATATTTCTGTCGAAAATATTTTGTACACTCTTGTTTGGATTATAATATGATTGGGCTAATGAAAGCCGGCGGTTCTTCATCATAGTGACAAATTGAGGCAAACATTACACGTTAAACCCACAATCAATAATAAGTTAGGAAGAGTAACTTCAAAAGATCAAAGGATTTTTATATGTCATGAATATATATATATATATATATATATATATATATATATATATATATATATATATATATATATATATTGAAACTGATAGAACATTTATCATAGGATGATTGTATAAATATGAAAAATAGACATTCACATAGAAAGTACTTGGAAAATACCTTTTTTTTTTCTTGGAAAATACGTACATTTTATATTATATTTTTAATTACTCGAAATATTACGAGCTTAGATAAAAACCAAATGTAGACATTGTAACCAATGTAATTTAAAATAATTCGTTTGTCAGTGGATATTCCAATGTTTTTACAAGCAATAAATTTTCGGGAGAGTTGTTGAAAGGGATTTAAAAAAATTTATATAAAAATAAAAAAAAAAAAAAAAAAAAAAGGGAAATATTAAGTTTTAATCCACTTTTCGCCTTGTATATAAATTTTAATCCAGACAAAACATTTTCCTTCGAACTATTTTGCCCTTTCTTTTAATATTAGATTAATAAACCTTTCCGGATCCTAACGCGTCCCAAAGATGAAAAACCCACATCGGAAAACCAATCATCTTCGTTGTCATCATCTTCATCATCGACATCTTCCTGGGAATCATAAGGTGAAAGCGGCTGCCCATACCTTGATTTGCGATTATTCTTGAGAATTTTTGGATTGGTATGCGCTCCTACAACCTGTCTGTCGGAAATCTGCTCTTAATCCATCCATTTATGTTGTCTCAGCTGCCATGGCCATTCCTCCGGTCTTTCGATTGGAGAATTTAAGCATGAGCTCCTCCAATGCTGGAATTGGAGCTTCATCAATCGGCTCCGATGAATGTGCCTATCTGGTCGAAGAAGAAAGCTGGACATTTCGATGATTTAGACCGATTGGATGAGCTAGATCAGGATGAACTATTTTTCCCTTTTTCATTTTTTGAGAACAATGTTGTGTACGGGGAAAATGGGTCGAGGTCGGATTACTTATGAAATTGATCTGATTTTTCTTGCCGGCGAAAATGGGTGGGACCAAGATATCGATCTGAGTGGCTGGTGAAATCGATCTTATTTTTCTTTCCATCGCTGGTGTAGACAGCCCGGTTGAAAAGATCCTCAAAGAAATCGATTTGAGTGGTATATTTTCAGTGTATCTGAGCGGTGTTGTGGTCATTGGAAGCTAGAAAATCAATTAATTGTCCCAGATAATTATTACAATGATTTGAACAGTGCTGTTGAGCATAATGTCACACTAGCTACAAAGCAGATTGATCATGTGAGTTTTTTTTTTTCTGGGCATTTTCAACATCAAAAGGAAAGTATCCTTATCTTCTTTTTTTTTTTGCTGGAAATTGCTTTATTTGATGTTTGAAGTATTCTACAACCTGCTAGGTTCATCCGTGTTGCAACTGAATCTAGTGGGAATAATAAATCAGTATGGTTTGAGTGTTTTTTTATTTGGTTCAGTTTTGTTCCTTTGGGATTTGAAATAGTGATACATTCTTTAGCACAGGGCTTGAAACAATTTGTTATGCAAAGTCATGGTATTTGTTTTGCAAAGTCATGGTATATGTTTTTCAAAGGCCATTTTGGAGATCTGTTTGCTAGCAACTATTTGTTCATGCAGGTCTCTCCTTCTTCTTTGAAATTTGCCCACAATAAATCTCTTCCTAATAATTCCCATGATTTGCCTTGTAGGCAAATGGCCCCTTATTAATTAGTTTTTGAAATTACTTAGAATCCAATTTCTTTTGTTAGCAAAAGAAGAAGCAGAAAAGAAAGCCAAAATCGATTCTTGGCTATACTTGTAACCAAGAACAGTATTATATATATCTTTGATGCATTTGCAATATATCATTAAACTGAGGAAAACCCATCTGGAATGCTAAAAACCATATTGAATGATCTAAAGTTCTGGACCGTTACTGTGTTAATGTTAATGTTAATGTTAATGTTAATGTTAATGTTACTGTGTTACTGTGTTGGTGTAAACGCTGCGATAAAAGTCGGCTTTCAAATACTACGTTGAAAATATACATCGGAAAGGTATCGTGTTTGGACTCAAATTAAAGAGCAAAAAAAATATGAATTTTGGTGAAAATTTTTTGACGATCGGAGTTGTAAATCAAAAGTTACGAACGTTTGAAAACAAAACAAAACAACAACAAAGCTGGATGACCTGGATCAAACGGACCTGATGCACTCCTACCCGAGGACGCGCGGCGCTGTGTGTAGGGTTAGTTTTGTCTGTGTCAAATTTTTTTGTCCTTTTTGCAACTAAAAAAATGAGTGTGTCCTATTTATTCATTTTGTAAATATTTTTGTCATTTTCCTTCAATCCCTCTAAAAAAATTATTAAAATTAGCAAAAAGGACACTACACATATGCAGTACAAAAATATCTTTATAAATACACGTGGAGTGTTGTTGTTTGATGTTTTTTTGTTTTATTATTTAAGAAAACATGGTAGTTAGTTATTTTATTTATAAATAGAGGGGCAAAATTGTCTTAATACAAGATATTTTGCCTTTTTTACTAAAATACAAATGTTATTGTCCTTTTAGATAATTTCATAAAAAAAAAAATTTGTCCTTTTTCATAATTTTCCCTAATAGATAAACTAATAAATATTTGGGACTGAGTTTCATTGTTAGACCCACAATATCTGAGCTACAATATCCCAGAACGTGGAAATTTCATCCAGTAGTGGAAATTTTTACGATCAGGTTGAATTATCTCCAAAGATGTGTGGAATTCCTGACGGGGGAAATTTCACGGGCGAGAGAAAATTTCCACGGCAACTTAAAATGTCAGTCGATCCGATCCGAAATGAAATGAAATAAAGTGTATTCTGATGGCTCAAATTTATATTTTCTCTATATCTTCCTATCAACTTAATTTGTTTTTTTTATTTATTTAGAAAACAACCAATTTTTATTGAATCAGATCATATGTGCAAGCACAACGTACATCCATGGGTGGAATAAACCCCCCCCTTCACCAACAGAAGCTACATTTAAGAGTGTGACATGCATAGCTAAAAGATCTGCAAGGGTTATTTCCCGTACGTTTAACAAAGCTAAAGACAACAAAAGCAAAAATAGAAGAAATTTATATATCTACACACATCAATTATCTTCCCAAAGTCTACCAAGTCTTCGCTTTCAGCTTGTAATATTTGTACCACAAGAAGAGAATCCGATTCCATTATAATATGCTGATAACCATAGGACGAAGAATAAGACAAACCATGAAAAATTAATTCAACATAAATTGTATCTCTTGGATTTGTTTGCATGTTGTGAGAGATATCTATCGGAGTTAACACTGTGACGCCCCGTTCCCGGACACCGAGTCTTTATCCGGAAACGAACGTCCGGCATGTATAATATTAAATATAATCTAATATTATAAATAAGCCTTACGTCATATATCATAACTACAATGCGGAAACGAAACGACTCGTGGAAATAAATTCCAAATACCAACTAAACCAGATTCAATGCTGCACTAAAATCCAAAGGAAAATGGAAAATGAAACGTCTTACAACAAAGGCCACTAAACGAGCCAAACCCAAAAAAGAAACAACATTCAAAATGAAATGACAACATAGTTTATAACTAAACTTGAAATAAATAAAAGTCTTCAAAACTTCAACACAAGTTAACTTCAGATCCAAAAGCATCAAACATCTTCGTCATACTCATCTTCATAAAAACTCGTTTCATCTTCTCATCCCAAAACATATAACGGTAAAGTACATACGCATTTCTTAAGAACAGTAGGTTTATTGAAATCATGCATTTTATAACGGAAACTATTCAAAAACAACTTGTTATTAGGCCAAAAGAACATGATCTTACATCTAACTATCACATTATATTCATGGTATAATATGAGGTCCCAGGGTTACTTAAATTTTAGCTTATCTTTGTTTACATCACGTTTTGAGGCACTACACTTAGTGAGAAATGCACTAAGACAAAAGACGCAACCCTATAGAGATAAATCTCTAGTGGTCCCGGGGACAATCACCTCACTTTGGTGGCTAGCTCTATAGGCTATCCGGTGAATGACTATCTCGCTCGTGAGGTTGTCCGCGGTATGATCACTACTTTAATCGGCTTTGTCTAGAATCCGGCAGTGACCATTACCACTTTATCTGGCCAACCAACACATTGCCGATGTTGTACTGTGCCTATTCAAGCTCTCATGATGTTTAATCTTTTATCTAGTCAAATTCGTTTATTAAGCGGTTAACTAGCCACCTAGTTACATTCAAGACAAAAGCTCCCTACTCCTCTTCTTAGACTTCTAGACTCAATCTAGCGATTATACACGACATTGATGAATACTAATTCACCAAAGCACAAGGCCACTCCTACTATTCCGACGGTCCCGAACTTCAATTCCCTTTAAGAATACATTCGTGCGAACCAAACGCATCGGAAGATTATTCATGGCTCTGTCATGTTCATTGTGGGTTATAACATCAAAAGGTAACATTTAGAACTCACCTCACAACTTAAGACACATTATAAAGGAAGAAAGATCGTCCGGACGGACAAAAGATATCCGGACGGACGATTTAGTATCCGGACGGACAGATTGACCCAACCGGACGGCTATATCTCTGCTTTTACTCTCGCCCGACTAGTGAAATATCCGCACGGATAAAGGTTCTATCCGTGACGACGAGTGGTTCGATCGCATCGAAAAATCCAGATTTACGCCTAAAATCTACACTTAACGATTTCTAAACAATTTACTCCAAACCACTTCATTCTAAACTCAGAAAAATGCAGTAAAAACGCAGGAAATACATCATAAAACAACAATCCTTCAATATGAAAACCCCGTTACCTCAATTGCGAGCAACAAACGATCCAAACCACCAAAAGAACCTAGCTTTCGATTTAACCTAGAAATTGATCAAACCAATTTGATCAAACCACGATTCTTGAAAATCAAAGCAACCTAAACTCAACATCTAACTTATACTAAGATGAAATCTTACCTTCTCCAACCGGTTAATTGTCGGTATCAAAACGATCCTCTCCTTCCGTAGAATATTTTCCTCTTGATGCGTCTGTTGAAAAGGACAACGGATTAGCGTCGAATTGAGAAAGTCTCTTCTCCCTTTTTTTTTCTCAAACTTGCGCCTCCTGCTTCTCAATTTTAGCGTGAAAGTGTTTTCTTTGAATGATGGGATTTAATTCCTATTAATCCCTTAAAACCTATTCAATTAATTCCTTAATTACCAAATCCTTTAATTCCAATAATTAAAATAAATCTAATATTCGATTTCCGTTAAATGGTGAAATGCCCTTTTTTCAAAAATCGGATATTACATTCCTCCCCTTAATAGGAGTTTCGTCCTCGAAACTTGAACGTACCTGGAAGATCTATAAACTCTGGAAACTCAACTGTCATCACATCTTCCTCTTCCCATGTCGCTTCACTTGGTGAATGATTGCTCCATTGCACCAAAACCAAAGGAATCATCATTCTCTTGACCATCTTCTCTTTCCTATCAAGAATCTTAACCGGCTTCTCAACATAGGATAGGTTATCTTGAAGCAATTCTGGATCAAACTGAGATTCCACATCCGTAGAAGATAGACACTTCTTAAGCATGGATACATGGAAGACATTATGTACCCTAGACATCGATTCCGGTAACCGAAGTCTATATGCTAACTTCCCAATCCTTTTGATGATGTCAAAAGGCCCTACATACCTCGGACTCAGTTTCCCTTTCTGCCCAAACCTCTTAACACCCTTCATCGGAGAAGCTCGTAGATACACTCTGTCCCCAACTGCAAACTCTAACGGTCTTCTTCTGATGTCTGCCCAACTCTTCTGTCGGTCTTGAGCGGCTTTAAAATTCTTCCGTATCAGCTCAACTTTCTCTTTAGCCTGCTTAACTAACTCTGGCCCTGTCAACTGCTTTTCCCCAACTTCGTCCCAATAAAGTGGTGTCTGGCATTTCCTACCATACAAGGCCTCAAACGGTGGCATCCCCAAACTAGCGTGATAACTGTTGTTATAAGCGAATTCTGCCACTGAGAGGAACTCATCCCATGATCCACCTTCTTCAAGAACGCATGCTCTAAGCATGTCCTCGAGAGTCAGGATTGTCCTCTCGGATTGACCGTCTGTCTCTGGGGTGTAAGGCTGTACTCAAGTCCGCTTTGTTCCAAAAGCCTTTTGCAATCCTTTCCGAAGTGACTTATGAATCTACTATCCTCGCCGGATACGATAGATAAAGGCACACCATGAAGTCTCACTATATTATACGTTATAAAAGCAGATGGAGATAACCGAGATGCAAGAAAGCGTAAAGCGAAGCAATCAAACATAAACAATCAAAGGAGATAATGAAAACAAGAAGAACATGATTTAACGTGGAAAACCCCTCGGTGGGAGAGGTAAAACCACCACAGGTAAAAGAGATATTTTATTATGCCATCGAATTTTACTGATTTCAACACACTCGGATAATGAGACAACAATCAGATGTATTTATAGGCACAAATCCCAAACCCTAGCCGCAAGGAATCTTTTATCGATGCACCATAAATACCCCTACACGTGTCCTCCTTTTAATGACATTTGTATAGCATGTCAAATAACAGATTTAGTGAGTTGTGGGACCCCAGATTCAAGTACTCGTGACTATCCACCTGGCGATAGTTACCTGCTTTGAAGGCTACCTGCTTTGAAGCTCATGAGACTCCACCCATCGATGCATGAATTGAATACACTTCTCATTTGTCCATCACACACGGTGAGTCTTCGATTGGTTCCACCGGATGTAGAGTTTAAGTCACCTTATCGACAAATCTCCACCTTGACTTCAACTCTCACTAGAGTCAAACAGATTGCATAACCCGGATGTACTTGTACGGATGCATTCGTCAATGCCGGATGTACTTGTACCGGACTATCTCCACAAAGATCCACTCCACCGATCTCGCCTCGGTAGAGATTCGAAGCAGATTATAAGCTTTGAATATTCAAGAAGTCCAGGCAAAGCTAGAACTTACTCTTTGAATCGGTTTAGTGAACATATCGCCAGGATTCTCTCTTTGTGCCAATCTTCTTCACCACAACCCTCTTCTCATTCCTCAAGAAATGATATCGACATCAATATGCTTGGTTCTCTCATGATGAACCCGATCCTGGCTAAACATATTGCACTTAGATCGTCACAATAAATCTCACTGATCGATGCAACCCCAAATCATCGACTAACCCCTTCAACCGGATACCTCCTTGATCGCTTCAAGAAGAGCCATATATTACGCTTCAAGAGTTGATAAGGCTCATCAGAGCTGAAGAGTAGCTTTCGGTGACCACCGCATTTCCCAATGTAAACATAACGGGTCATTGATTTTCTCATCAACATCACTGATAATCATCATCACAAGAACTTCGTGACTGCACCGAGATCACCTCCATAAATGAGACCAACATCAATTTGTGACTCTCGTGTACTGAATATCCTTTTAATGACTTTCAGTGTTCCTTTCCAGGTTGAGCCATAAACCTGCCGACAACACTGATCGCTGAGCCAAATCAGGCCTAGTGCAAACCATGGCATACATCGATCGCCAATTGCACTAGCATAGGAACTTTGACATATACTCCTTCTCTTGGTGATCGTGAAGCATAAGCAGACAAATGAACATTAGATGCCATAGAGTATCTATTGGTTTTGCAAAGCAGACATCCCAAACTTGGCCAATATCTTTCGCACATAACCCTCATTTGAGACAAGAACAACTTCTTCCGACTCCTATCTCTCCAGATCTCCATCCCCAATATTTTCTTGGTCGCACCCAAATCCTTCATTTCAAATTCAAAGATCGAGAAGGTTCTTTGATTTTGAACATCAGGCTTCCTTGTTGCAGCCTATCAAGATGTCATCCACATACAGACAAGATAGATATATGATCCATCTTTCGCCAGATCAAGTAAACACAATGATCATATGGACTTGTTGTAACCTATTTGAAGCATGAAGCTCATCAAACCTTTTATACCACTCGCCTTGGAGCTTGCTTCAAACCATACAAAGATTTCTTCAACTTGCAAACATAGTTTTCTTTTCCAGAACTTGAAAACCCTCAGTCCGTGTCATGTATATCTCCTTATCCACCTCACCATGTAGAAAAGCAGTTTTACATCTAATTGCTCAAGTTCAGATCCTTCGTGCCACCATTGCTAGTAAGTAACACTGATTGAAGTATGTCGACCCTTTGGTGAAAATATTTCATCAAAGTCAACCCCTTCCTTTTGATTGAATCCTCTTGCAACCAAACGTGCCTTATACCCGACCCTTCGCGCTTTGTTATTCCTTTCCTTTTCTTGAAAATCCATTTACAAGTCACAACTCCCTTGTCGGTGGGCCGTTTGACCAATTCCCAAGTCCGATTCTTCAATAATGACTCCATTTCATCTCCCATGGCAAGATGCCATTTGAGATGCTTCAGTACATGTCATCGCTTCCCTGTAAATAGTAGGTTCAAGAACCTCTACCTCTTACGCAACTTGGAGTGCATATCCACCAAATCATCATATCCATATCTCCTGGAGGTATCCCAACATTAGATCTTCTAGACTCACTTTGGCGGCTAGACTCTGTTGATCAATGTTTGTATGACGCCTCACGAGGTCTCAAAGCGGTCGGGCTTGGATCGGATCTCGGTTCATTATCCAGATCAGTATAGTGTTGATTTGGATCCACTAATTGTTGCATATCAGTGGACTCCACCTGAAGCTCCACCTGTTTCTCAACACTATCGATTCAAGATCGGGTTTGCACTCGTAGACCTCCCCACCGATGAGTTTAACATAGAATTTTCATCAAACACAACGCCCCTGCGAGGATTACTCGGACTCACGATGACCAAATCCTATATCCTTTCACTCCATCACCATACCCCACAAACACTCCCTTCTTGGCTCTTGGCTCCAACTTCCCTTCACTAACATGATAGTAAGTTGTACTCCCAAAACCCTTAGAATCGAGTAGTCAAGTGAGGCTTGCTCGACCACATCTCAAATGGTGTCTTGAGATTGATTCTGTGTGAGGCTCTCCTGATTAAGTAGCAAGTTGTCTTAACAATGACCTCGCCCAAAATCTCCTTGATAAACCAGCTTGAGAAAGCATACATCTTGCCCTCTCTAGTAGAGTTTGATTCATCCTTTCAGCTACACCATTCTGCTGAGGTGTATTCCTTACAGTATGATGTCTGGCAATACCCTCAGCTGCACAAAATGAATCAAAATCCGTCCAGCAGAATTCCAGACCATTATCTGTACGAAGCTTCTTGATTTTCTTGCCTAACTGATTCTCCACAAGGGCCTTCCACTGCTTGAAGTTACTGAATGCATCACTTTTGTTCTTCATCATCACCACCCAAGTCATCCTTGAATAGTCATCTATGAATGACACAAAATATCTGTGACCACCCAAATGACTCAACTCTTGATGGACCCCAGCAGTCTGAATGGATATAATCAAGTGTTGCCTTTGTATTGTGCAACCTGCTTTGAGAATTTACTTTATGCAATTTCCCAAACACACAATGTTCACAAAAGTCCAGATTCTTGACCTTATATCCCCCAAGAAAACCTGCTGAAGAAAGAACCTGCATACCCCTTTCACCCATATGACCAAGTCTCATGTGCCACAGCTGAGTCTGCTGAGGCGGTGAATCTCTTTGAGATGCAACAAAGAAGAAGGTTGTGCAGATCTGATGAGATCCTTGTAATATATACAAGGTTCCCCTCTTGATACCTTTGAGGACTACAACTGAATCTTTAAGACATTCAGCTGTCCACCTTCACCCTTGAAATTGAACCCCTTGCTATCCAGTAGACTGAGAGATACCAAATTCTTGGTCATCTGTGGAACATGTCTTACATCCTTCAGTGTACAAAATTTACCATCCTCTATCCTTAACTTTACTGAGCCAATTCCCACAACTTTGCAAACCTTGCTGTTGGCCATATAAATTTGACCACCATCTATCTGCTCATAAGTAGAAAACCACTCCCTGTTTGGACAAATATGGTAGGATGCTCCAGAATCAAGTATCCACACATCATTGTGGTGTGTAGAATCTCTGCAACTATAACCGAGATCCTCATCAGATTGCTCAAGTAGCCAAAGCTCATTGTGCTGAATTGCCTTCCCGCTGCTTTCTTCTTCCTTGGACAATTGGACTTCCAATGTCCCCGCTCCTTCTGATGAATTACTGAGACATCAGTAGACTTAGGACCTTTGGACCCCGACTTCTTTTTCTTCTTCTCGTCCATATCCTTTTCACTATTGTTGTTGCTAGCTACTAGCCCAAGACTGACTGATCGTCTGTCCCAATGACCTTGTGTCTAAGCTCCTGGCATGTAAGGCGGACCTCACATCCTCCAAAGCTCTGTATCCTTCCCAACTATGAAAGATCGCACAAAGTTTTCATATGATGCCGTAATGACACACCACACAGATTAGGGTTGCATCTTCATCTTCAATTTTAACATCAATATTCCTTAAATCAAGCAATATTGTGTTCAGCTGGTCCAGATGTTCCCTCAGAGGACTTCCTTCATGCATCTTCAAACTGAACAACCTCTGTTTCAACAACACTTGTTGGTCGTTGACTTGGTCATATACTGAGCTTTCAAGCTTTTTCCACAACTTGGTCATGCGGTGTCTTCTCAAAGAACCTCGGTGATAACATCATCGGATAAGCACAACATGATGGTTGAATGTGCTTTCTCTTCCAGACTGGCATAATCTGTTGCACCTGTATTTGGTTTGTCAGATAAAGGATTCCACAAACCCTGCTGTTTCAATAGTGCACGCATCTTGATTTGCCACAGACCAAAAGCGTTCCTTCCTCGTAAATTTATCGATTTGTCACGCTTATCTGCCGACATCTTTCCTTGCTAAAGATCATAACTTTGTCACGAGATCCTAGCACCTTTGTGAAGGCCTTTCTTTGAAAGCGAAGTTGATCGTGATGATTGTTATCCCCTAACCTGGCTCCGATACCACTTGTTATAAAGCGGATGGAGATAACTTCGGATGCAAGAAGCGTAAAGCGAAGCAATCAAACATAAACAATCAAAGGAGATAACAGAAAACAAGAAGAACACGATTTAACGTGGAAAACCCCTCGGTGGGAGAGGTAAAACCACGGGCGTAAAAGAGATATTTTATTATGCACCGAATTTTCTGATTTCAACACACTCGGATAATGAGACAACAATCAGATTTATAGGCACAAATCCCAAACCCTAGCCGCAAGGAATCTTTGTCGATGCACCATAAATACCCCTACACGTGTCCTCCTTTTAATGACATTTGTATAGTTGTCACATAATGATTTAGCGGTTGTGGGACCTGCCAGATTCAAGTACTCAGCAGACCTATCACCCCGCCGATAGTTACCTGCTTTGAAGGCTACCGCTTTGAAGCTCGATGACTCCACCCTCTCGATGCACGCAATTGAATACACTTCTCATTTGCCCATCACACATGGAGTCTTCTTGATTGGTTCCACCGGATATGCGATTTAAGTCACCTTATCGACAATATCCAAATACTGATTGAGTGAACTTCTTAATAGGCATGTCAACCTTACATGGCAAGAAATTGGCTGATTTCGTGAGTGCATCAGCGATCACCCAAATCATGTCATGGCCACTCTTCAGACGCTGTAAACGGTGATGAAGTCCATCGTGATGTTCTCCCATTTCCATTCCGGTACCTCCAAAGGCTTCAACAAACCTCCACGCCTTCAGGCTCGCTTTAACTCTCGGCATGTATCACACTTTGCCACAAACTCTGCAATATTCAACTTCATGCCAGGCCACCAATACCTCTCTTTGAGATCTCTGTACATCTTGGTAGATCCTGGATGAACCGCAAAGGCAATCTTATTGGCTTCATCCATGACTTGCTGCCTTAGTCCATCAACATCAGGTACACACAAACGATTACCATACCAAATATGTCCACTTTTATCTAATTGATAACCCACTGTAGGTTTCTCTCGAGCTACGCGCTTCAAATCCATCGACTTTGGGTCTTTGTCTTGCTTTGCCCGGATATCGTCTAACAACTCGACCTTGCCATCAATGGCGCAAAACACCGAGCTTCACCTTCCCGCTCAACCACTTGAATCGCAAATTGTCTAACTCGATCGACCACTTCTTGCAAAGTAGTGATAGCGTTAACCGTCTCTCGGCTAAGTGCATCCGCTACAACATTCGCTTTACCGGATGGTATTGAATGTCCAAGTCGTAGTCTTTCACAAACTCCAACCATCTTCTTTGCCTCATATTCAAATTCTCTTGAGTGAAAAAGAACTTAAGGCTCTTATGATCCGTGAATATTCTTGCCTTAACTCCATAAAGATAGTGTCTCCACTTTGTTTCAAAGCAAAACCATGCCGCTAACTCCAAGTCATGTGTAGGATAGTTCTTCTCATGAACCTTTAATCGCCAGAGGCGTAAGCTATTACCTTTCCCGCTTGCATCGTAACACATCCCAAACCTTGACTCAAGCATCTCAGATACACGTCATAGTTATCAAAGACCTCTGGCAAAGCTAACACAAAGTCGCGAGTCAACTTATCCTTCAACGTCTGAAAATCTTCCTCACACTCCTTTGTCCACTCAAACTTGATGTTTTTCTCGAGTAAGTCTAGTGAGAGGAGTTGCTATCTTCGAGAAATCTTGTACAAACTTCCTGTAGTAGCCACTAAACCCAAAAACTTCTTATCTCTCACACTTTGTAGTAGGTCAGGCCACTTAGAAACGGCTTCTCATCTTCACAGGATCAACTTGAATTCCATCTCCGTAAATTACATGGCCAAGAAAACTAACTTGTTTTAACCAAAATTCACACTTTGAAAACTTGGCATACAATTTCTTTTCCCTTAAAGTTTGCAAAACAATCCTTAGATGCTCCTCATGCTCCTTCTCATCCTTAGAGTATATCAAGATATCATCTATGAATACCACCACAAATTTATCAAGGTAAGACATGAAGACTCTTTGCATTAGATCCATAAACGCTGATGGAGCATTAATGAGTCCAAAAGGCATGACAAGGAACTCATAATGGCCATACCTTGTACTAAATGCTGTGTTCGGTCTATCTGCAACCTTGATTTTCAACTGGTGATAACCTGACCCAAGGTCAATCTTAGAAAACACCTTCTTTCCTTGCAACTGGTTAAACAAGTCGTCAATCCTAGGCAAAGGATACTTATTCTTGATTGTCAAGTTATTCAAGGCCCTGTAGTCAATGCACATCCTCAAACTACCATCATTCTTCTTCACAAACAAAACCGGTGCTCCCCAAGGCGATGTACTTGGCTGAATCACATTCCTTTCTAACATGTCCTTAAGCTATACCTTTAATTCTTTTAATTCAGCTAGTGCCATCCCATAAGGTGCCTTGGTCAGAGTGCTTGCTCCGGGATTAATCAGATCTCAAACTCTATATCCTCGCAGGCATATTTCCGGCAACTCATCCGAAAAACTGTGGAAATCCTTAACTATAGGAGTTTCTTCTAACTTAGGAGTATGCTTCTCTGTGTCCATAGCATAAAGAACATACCCTTCACAACCCTTCTGCAAAGCCTTCATGGCTCTAACCGCTGATATTATCGGATGCTTCTTCTTACTTGGCTTATAAATGTTACCCTGAAAGGTCTTATCTGACTTACCTGGAACTCTGAAGACCACTTTCTTACCTCTACAGTCCACATGAACAAAATTCTTGGATAGCCAATCCATCCCCAGAATCACATCAAAGTCTATGAAGTCCAAAACTGTCAAGTCTGATTTACACCTATAAGTCCAACCCTAACATCGACTTGAGGTAAAACTTGTGCAACTTTAGTAACTCTTCCCAAAGGTGTAGTGATACTTAGAGGTTTCTCCAACTCCTGAAGTGGTAGGTTCAACTTCCTAGCTATCTTAGAAGACACAAAAGTACCTGAGGCTCCAGTATCAAACAAGGCTGACACTGCTAAGCTATCTATGATTATGGTACCTAGCAAGTGGATCAATTTAAGTACAATAAATAACATCGTATGCGTCCATATAATATTAGGTATTCATAATAAACACAAACACTTAAAATGTACTGTAACGACAAGATCATCAGGCTCTTACGGTTCCACGTCAATAGCAAAGACACGAGTAGTCTCGCTAGAAGATCCACGGTTTGCATTCGACTCCTTTGTTATCTCTTTGGGTTCATTTGAGATAAGTTCTTAGGACAGTTCCTGGAGAAGTGTCCCGCTTTCACTGATTATAGCAACTATTACCTTCTGATCTGCATTCTCATGTATGCGTCTTGTTGCACTTAGTGCAAACTGCTAGTGAACCACCTTTCTGATTAACTGTTGCCGGTGCTGCGGTCTTCTTGAAGCTCTGCTGCGGTGCCCCACGGTTATTACTCTGAAAAGATCCAAACGGCCTCTTATTCCCAACTACACAATGAGAGCTTTCTTCCTAAAAGTCTCAACCTCCAAAGCCTTGTTCATAAGCTCACCATATTCTGGTGTAAAATCCAACATACCGATTGTATTTCATAAGCCAACCCATCCTTGTATAGTGCCATCTTTCTTTCTTCAACTCTCATCAGTTCGGGATAGAACCTCCCAACTCATTGAACTTGTTGGTGTTATGAGATACCGTATAACTGTAATCCTTGCTTGAGTTTTAAAACCGGTGGCCTTGTCATGTCATCATTGTTGTTGGAAAATACTCGTTGTAGAACATAACCATAAATCCTTCCCAATCAGTTACCTTTCCATTACTACTACGAATGGCGTCGATCCAAGCTTCACCGCCCCAAGAGAAAATCGCGCCAAGCTGGGCCATCTCGATTCGGGAACATGAATATTCCTACTGTGCCTTTTCAAAACTTCTTAACCATTCTTCGGCCTTTGAAGGTTCCACATTCCCGAAGAAGTCCTGAACCTTGTTCCTTCTCAGTCTGGTGTACCAATCCACTGGTGGTGCCTGATCAACCGCTGGTCTCACTGGAGGATAAACAGGTGGATAAAATAGTGGATAAACGGGTGGATAACCAAAGGGTACATGGGGTGCCTGAGGTGGATAAGGTGGTGGATAAGGCTGCTGAGGTTGTTGTGGTTGCATCACAGGCGGTGCTTGTTGATAAGGATGGTATCCTGGATGATGTTGTGGAGTGTGGTACGGCTGATGTAGTCCATAAGGTGGGTATCCGAAACCGTGATAGTGATCAAACCGTGGTGATGGCGGGATAGGAGGTTGAGGTTGGAAACTCGTAGGTGGAGGGTAGAAGGTTTGCTGGTAAGGAGGGTAAGCTGTGGTTGGCGGATAGCTTACTGGTGGTGGTGGAGGATAAACCTCAGTCACTGGTGGAACACAGCCCGCTGGAATGTCACTTACCATAGTAAACTGAACCGAACTTCCCACATGCCATTGTGGAGGTTGATCCTGATGAGACCGTGGTGTGGGGGTCGTAGTATGATGGAGGTGGTGAAAGGCTCAGTGGGGTGAGGATTTCGCTCACAAAACCTCTTCCCACAACTGGTGTAGCATTATCCGCCCTCTGGTCCAACCCCCCGAACTCCCACCAAGAGCACCTCTCCTTGTTGTCACCATTCTGAAAGATCAAGAAGATCCGAATGTTACTAAGAGATCTAACGAAACCTATCTCAAGAAAGTCAAGTCCTAAGCAGCAAAGAAACCTGTCTCTGATACCAACTGTGACGCCCCGTTCCCGGACACCGAGTCCTTATCCGGAAACGAACGCCCGGCATGTATAATATTAAATATAATCTAATATTATACATAAGCCTTACGTCATATATCATAACCACAATGCGGAAACGAAACGACTCGGGGAAATAAATTCCAAAGACCAACTAAACCAGATTCAATGCTGCACTAAAATCCAAAGGAAAATGGAAAATGAAACGTCTTACAACAAAGGCCACTAAACGAGCCAAACCCAAAAAAGAAACAACATTCAAAATGAAATGACAACATAGTTTATAACTAAACTTGAAATAAATAAAAGTCTTCAAAACTTCAACACAAGTTAACCAGTATCCAAAAGCATCAAACATCTTCGTCATACTCATCTTCATCAAAAACATGTTCATCTTCTCATCCCAAAACATATAACGGGTAAGTACATACGCATTTTAGTAACGAGTAGTAAGCTATTGAAATCATGCATTTTATAACGGAAACTATTCAAACAACAACTTGTTATTAGCCAAAAGAACATGATCTTACATCTAACCATCACATTATATTCATGGTATAATATGAGGTCCCTGGGTTACTAGCTTAGCTTATCTTTGTTACATCATGTTTTGCGAGGCACTACAATTAGTGAGAAATGCACTAAGACAAAAGACGCAACCCTATAGAGATAAATCTCAGCGGTCCCGAGACAATCACCTCACTTTGGTGGCTAGCTCATAGGCTATCCGGTGAATGACTATCTCGTTCGTGAGGTTGTCCGGCGGTATGATCACTACTTTAATCGGCTTTGTCTAGAATCCGGCGGTGACCATCACCACTTTATCTCGCCAACCAACACATTGCCGATGTTGTATCGCGTGCCTATTCAAGCTCTCATGATGTTTAATCTTTTATCTAGTCAAATTCGTTTATTAGCGGTTAACTAGCCACCTAGTTGCATTCAAGACAAAAAGCTCCTACTCCCTCTTCTTAGACTTCTAGACTCAATCTAGCGATTATACGACATTGATGAATACTAATTCACCAAAGCACAAGGCCACTCCTACTATTCCGACGGTCCCGAACTTCAATTCCCTTTAAGAATACATTCGGTGCAGAACCAAACGCATCGGAAGATTATTCATGGCTTTGTCATGTTCATTAGGGGTTATAACATCAAAAGGTAACATTTAGAACTCACCTCACAACTTAAGACACGTTATAAAGGAAAGCAGCACTGTCCGGACGGACAAAAAAGATATCCGGACGGACAGTTAGGTATCCGGACGAATAGATTGACCCAACCGGACGGCTATATCTCTGGTTTACTCTCTGCCCGACTAGTGAAATATCCGTACGGATAAAGGTTCTATCCGTGACGGACAGGGGTTCGATCGCATCGAGAAAAATCCATTTACGCTTCTAAAATCTACACTTAACGATTTCTAAACAATTTACTCCAAACCACTTCATTCTAAACTCGGAAAAATGCGGTAAAAACACACAGAAATACATCATAAAACAACAATCCTTCAATATGAAAACCCCGTTACCTCAATTGCGAGCAACAAACGATCCAAACCACCAAAAGAACCTAGCTTTCGATTTAACCTAGAAATTGATCAAACCAATTTGATCAAACCACGATTCTTGAAAATCAAAGCAACCTAAACTCAACATCTAACTTATACTAAGATGAAATCTTACCTTCTCCAACCGGTTAATTGTCGGTATCAAAACGATCCTCTCCTTCCGTAGAATATTTTCCTCTTGATGCGTCTGTTGAAAAGGACAACGGATTAGCGTCGAATTGAGAATGTCTCTTCTCCCTTTTTTTTTCTCAAACTTGCGCCTCCTGCTTCTCAATTTTAGCGTGAAAGTGTTTTCTTTGAATGATGGGATTTAATTCCCTATTAATCCCCTTAAAACCTATTCCAATTAATTCCTTAATTACCAAATCCTTTAATTCCAATAATTAAAATAAATCTAATATTCTGATTTCCGTTAAATGACTGAAATGCCCTTTTTTCAAAAATCTGGATATTACAAACACACAGCTCATTTGTGTGTTAAACATGTTCAAGTGTTCATTGAGGTGTGGAATTGATTGAATTGAGTCAAGAAAGAAAGAAAGCAGGAAGGAAAAAATGAAGAATTTCCATTAATGAGAGGAAAAATACAAATAATGACCGGGAAAAGCTTAATGACATCTATGCAGCAACAATACAGCATAGTTTTCAATAAAACTGATAAATTATGCTTCAACTCCCTAGTAGAGTATATATAAGAGTGTCTTAGGCTACAATTACTTGAAATTAACCGCTCGTAACAACTTCAACTGCCCAATAACTAAATTTTGAGTGAAGTGTTTGATCAAATGCCTCAATAAACACTTGAAAATGTTTAACACCCAAATGAGGTTAACTCCAATAATATCACTACACGCTTAATTTATTTGTTTAGACTTGAGAGAGATATAATTCATCATATACATGTCAGTACTCTTTGATTTGTATATAAATATTTGCGCAATATTTCTGTCGAAAATATTTTGT
Organism: Gentiana macrophylla; assembly: GCA_026214975.1. Classification (NCBI taxonomy): domain Eukaryota; kingdom Viridiplantae; phylum Streptophyta; class Magnoliopsida; order Gentianales; family Gentianaceae; genus Gentiana; species Gentiana macrophylla. Next base: position 85,859,107 of record CM047807.1, read on the forward strand.
ACACTCTTGTTTGGATTATAATATGATTGGGCTAATGAAAGCCGGCGGTTCTTCATTATAGTGACAAATTGAGGCAAACATTACACGTTAAACCCACAATCAATAATAAGTTAGGAAGAGTAACTTCAAACGATCAAAGGATTTTTATATGTCATGAATATATATATATATATATATATATATATATATATATATATATATATATATATATATATATGGATAGAACATTTATCATATTTTATTTATGTTTTTTTTTTTTTTTTGGACATATACTGATAGAACATTTATCATAGGATGATTGTATAAGTATGAAAAATATACATTCACATAGAAAGTACTTGGAAAATACCTTCTTTTTTTTTTCTTGGAAAATATTTACATTTTATATTATATTTTTAATTACTCGAAATGTTACGAGCTTAGATAAAAACCAAATGTAGACATTGTAACCAATCTAATTTAAAATAATCGTTTGTCAGTGATATTCCAATGTTTTTACAAGCAATAAATTTTTTTAATAGATAAAATAATAAATATTTGGGACTGAGTTTCATTGTTAGACCCACAATATCTGAGCTACAATTGAAGAAATGCTTTGAGAGGATTCGCAAAAACATGCATCAATAATTTCAGGCTACATCGTATCATTTGATGATATTAAAAAAAATAAAAAATAAAAAATAAAAACAGGCCAGAAGTTTGCAGAGAGGCCCAATGGCTGAAATACTTTAGGCCCCAAAACCACCATGGGAAAACTAATAAAACAAGCCCAATAATGTATTACATAGGTGGTGTTGCTCAAATTTGAGGAAAAAAATAAATTATTAAGTACTACATCTTTACAAAATCTAGTAGGAAATCTGCATAATAGTAAACATAAAATCTTCCACTTATATATATATATATATATATATATATATATATATATATATATATATATATAATACGGAGTAATATATTAAAAGGCATTGAGAACAGCAGTTTGGAATTCCCAGAACTGGGCATTTTTAACTTTAGAGATGCTCTCCAATACTTCAAAAGGACCGATGTCTCCTATTACCACCACTCTTTTTGTCTCTAAATCTACTCGATAAGAAGTCACCCCTGTTTTTTAATCAAAAACAAAACGCCTATCATTCTTATCCCGTAAAAATGATTCACATTGGTAAATACTACTACTATTTGCATAACAAAAAGATTTTAAAAAAATAATTAAAAAAAAAAAAAAAAAAATCTATGGCCACCGTCACCATACACCACCGCCAACAAATGGCAGATTTAGAATTTCCAGATTTCAATGGCGATTCTTCCTACCCACCCACCCACCCACACTAATTGGTGTTGATCCACCCCTACCACCCACCATTTACTCCGGCACTCGCCACCAGCATCCATCCCACATATCACGACCCATCATACTTGTCATCACCAGTCACCCTACCATTACCCATCCCACCACCACCACTCACCTCAAAAGTATCAACCGCGGCCACCACCTGCCGCCGTCACCATCCATCACCTTAGCCAATTACCACACCCTCACACTCTAGCACATCACCCACCCCACAATCCTTATCCTTACCTACCACCATCCTCCACCACCCAACCCGCACTCCGTCACCACCCATCCCGCCATCGCGTCACTACGTACCACAAACCACCATCCACCGTTGCCCACAATACATCATCATCCGACAATGTCAGCTTATTATCTCATATATGAAATCTTATCTAATTTTATTCTAGCTTGACTAATGTAACAAAAAAAAAAATTCATTTCATTTCATTTTATCACGTATCAAATGCTTGACTTAAGTCGTATCATTAATTCCATTTCATTAAATCTCATCGAAATCATCAATATAATCCAAATACATCATAAAGATTTCAATCCATCTTATCTCCACTCATTATTTAACCGCACACTTGCTAAAATATTGACACCATTTACCCAAATTATTGTGTATTGTGGGAATCTTCAATTGTTAATTTTGCCTGGTGCACATGCTTTCGCGTGCGTACACAGTCTTCAGTACAAAATGGAAAACTTTAACACGACAAATACATAAATAAATAAAAAACAAAAAATACGATAAAATACTACAATTAATAAATAATAAATACTAGTAGTAAAAAGTGCTGAAGCATTATTTCATGGAGAAAGTGACTTCCAAAATACCTTATTATTATACCCCACCCAAAAAAAAAAAAAAAAAAAAAAAAAAAAAAAAACCGTATTACTATATATCAAATTGGTCAATTTGGAGAGACATAATTAAAGTGTACCTTCCATTTTTGAAATGTGTTTCTCCACTCTTCTTGCACAACCATTGCAATGCATTGATACCTTTAACTCAACTTTCTATATATTTGAAAGAAAGAAAAAAAATAATAAATCAACTGTTAAAGACAAAAATTGGCATAACAAGCTTTATGAAATAATTACAAACATTGGCGGGTCTATGAAATGGATTTAATGTAGGAACAAATGATATTCATACTACATTCGATCCAAAATATAAGTTATTCTTGAAGTTTTCACACAGATTAAGGAATTGGTTGAATGTCATTAATTTGAAGGTTAATGCCTAAAATACCTCTTGACTATCATTAATGCAATAGTTAAGTAATGAAAAGTTGTTGGATTTATAATAAATTAAGGGTAAGAAAGAGAAAGATCAATAAATGTTGTATTGGTAATGTAGAATGACTTATATTGTGGGACAAGTAGAATATTGTATGATGACATATATTTTGAACCGGATGTAGTATCATTTTCTAAAATTAAACTTACTCTGTTTTAATAAAACAAACAAAAAAATTATATACGATGAAAGCACAAATGATTATATTATTTTTAACACTAAAACTATATCATTTGAATATAAAAGATTTATTAAATCTTAGTGGAAGGATGTGCCCCAATACATGCATGTGCATATGCCCATGACTAAAAAATTGATACTAGCTTCGAGCACTTAAATTAATATTTTGAAAGATTTACAAAGAAAAACTTGAAAAATTCCTTGAAGTTCAAAATCAATCAAATATGTTTTGTTTTTCTAAAATTTGAACTGTATGCTTTTGTAACATTACGTGCCGATACTGCAAAAAAAAAAAAAAAAAAAAAAAAATGCTACGAAATGATTAAAGAAGGGTACAAAAAAAAAATAAAAAATACCTTTCAAAAAAAATAAAAAAAATAAAAAAATAATAATAATAATAAATGATATAACATGAAAAATGCACCTATTGTAGGGAAAAATACAGTGTCGGCATGAACAGGGGTGACACTATCCTAATACTAACAAAAAAAATGAGCATATTTTTATAGATGAGTAATGATCTGAAAAGATAATGGCAAGAATCTGACAATGAATAATACAACGATGATCTCATCTTATTTATCATATCTAAAATGATCAACCAGTCAGAGATCACCGCCAGATCATTTCGTTGTTAAGACAAACCGCCATCTTCAGATCATTACTCTTTTATAGATTCTCAATTACCTCTCAAACATAGTTTTTCAAGTTTCCGGTTTTTCATAAAAACTGGCATAAGCACGGGAGGATCTAGGAATTTTTTTCCTAGTAGGATTAACGGATCGTAAAACTAAATTTTTTTTTTTCGAGAAAATAAAACTACCATTTTTATCAAAATATTTGTTCCGGTAGGATTGCCGGAGCCTAAAACTACATATTTTAACAACAAAACGACATTTTTAACAATATCTAAAAAAAAAATCTCGTATCTCAGTGGAGTCACGTGACCCCACCCTAATATACATACCTCTGCCCCTGGGCATAACAAAAGATAAATACGTATCAGAAAATGATATAACCATTACAATGTAACAATATCGATCGAGTACCATACATTTATATATATATATATAGATCATCAATCATACTTAAACGACGACATATCGATAAACAAAGGTCTCAAATGATACAGTCACAAATTACACAAGAAGATCGATGGAGGAAACAAATTAGAGGGGCCTGACCTTAGGCTTCAAGTGAAGAGCAAGAGTAGTAGGGGGTGCAGAAAGGACATCTTTGATTCTAACTAAATGACCAACTTGTTGGTTTGCTATAAGTGGCTTGTTGTCTTCTTCTACTTCATCATCAATATCATCATGTTGTTGTTCATTGAAACACAGACAAGAAGAAGAAGAAGAAGAAGAAGAATATATGCAGCAAAAGCGATCTAACAGTACTCTCCCTATACCCAGCTTCCCCATGCTCCCTCTTGCCACTCTTTTCTTATTATTCTCTCTTTTAATATATGTGTCTGTCATGTATATATATATATATATACATAGTAATAGTATTATATTATGAAAGAAGCCAGGCCTGAGGTCCAGGTCCATCCAATGAAAAAGTGTCATGCATGAACCACTTAAATACTGACAAATATTGATATATATGTATGGGTATCATCGTTGTGTCACATGGCCAAGTGGCGGTGATCTGATGATGATGATCTTGTTTATTCTTGACGATTACTAATGCAGTGGCATACTTGGTTTCTTTCGTATCATTCTTTATTTTTAATTTATTTTGAAGGAGGACAAAGTAAAAGGTAGTAGTAGTCTTCATGGGTATTTGTTGTTTATAAAACCAATGTGGATAATTAAGAAAGACAAAATATTCTCAAAACTCGAGACTCACATTTACTTGGGTACATAGGGCAAGGGGACAACTTGGAAAATAAAATAAAGAAAACACCCCCTCAAAAGAAAGAAATAAGAAAAAGAAAATAATAATAATAATAATAATAATAATTTACCGTCATCGTAAAACCGTCAAAACAAATTTTACGTCATTCATGATGATGTGTGATTTGTTAAGAAAATGTAATGGTTTAAAAAGATGATGTATTTCTAGTTATAACAATTTTTGTATGGCAATAATATTTCCAGACAAAGAAGCCACTTGTGACACAAATTAATTAATTAGCAAGACAATGAATGTTGCAACATATAAGGCATGTTTGTTACCGGAAAAAATTAAGGAAAAAAAAAGGTGCTAAGAATAGAAAGTTGAAAAGAAAAAAAATACTCCCTCCGTCTTAAAATGTTGGGGACATTTCCTTTTTTAGCCGCTTACGAAAAGTCTAATTAATCCTTGGAATTTCGTTAATTGATGTAATATTATTAGGGTTATGATAAAGTGAAACTTAAAGTACATAAATGTAAAAAGTATTAGATCATTTGATGAAATTCGAGGGATTAATTAGACTTTTCGTAAGCGGTTGAAAAGTCAAACGTCCCAAACATTTTGAGACGGAGGGAGTATATTCTTACCATTTGTTTGGTATGAATAAAAAAAGATGGTAAGAATAGAATTGATGAACTTTTCTGTTTCCACTCAATTTTGTTTCAGCTTAGCCTGAGAATTAAAAAGGTGGAAAAGATACTTAAGTTTTGAGAAAAGTTCATAATTTTGTATTCTCAATTAACCAAACATGTCTAAGAAAAGGAAAAAAAAAAAAAAATCTCTTCATTTCTCATCTCTTTTCTACTAGCCAAACATGCCCATGAATCGTTTAATTAATGACATTATTAGTCTTTTTATTTACTCTGTCACTGTAAAAATACGACGTATTCCTATTTATAGTGCTTTGAGAATGTGTTTTTTTCTAGTCTAAGATTAGGTTACCGCTAAGTCTTTATATGTTAAGAGCAAACGCATATCATTCTACTAAAACAAATTGGTGTTAGTAAATGTATTACTATATTTTCTTATATATATAAAGAGTGTAGGCAATCTCTCCCAACATTATACCTCTGTCCGTAAAAAAAGTAACGTTAATTTAAATGTATATATTTTGTATTTTGCCCGTGTCAATTTCCAGCTCTATCACTATGGTAGACAACATTACATGGGGCACATGAAAAAGAACCCATCAACAAATAATAATTAAAAAAGGGAAAAAAAAAGTAAATAAAAAAAAATTAAAAAAAAAAAAACCCCACTTTCTGCAACTTACTATCAAGCCAAAGAAAGATGTATCACATAAATTGCTTAGACAAATTTTGAAGTGGAGAAAAGTTGGTATGTATACATTTGCTAGCAATGGAATAATGAAGAAGCATATATACCCCACTTAACGTGCATAGATTTCTACCCTCCCCCCTACCCCCACTCCCACCCGCTATCTCCACAGAAAAACAATAATGTCATTATAAAATTGACATTACGGATGTAGTAACGTATTTTAATATAATTATTTAATATAAAATCTAGATCAATCAATATATTATATATTATTATTAAATATATGAAAATATGTTGTGAGATTCGTTGTATCACAATTGAGATAACAGTAGCGTCGGCCTTAAATTCAGGAAGTTAAGTCGAGAAGCACATGGCAATCTAAGAGAGGAAGACATGTATATGGTTGGTTTAGGGACGGTGGATGACTGATTAACCTAACACATAATATTAAATGAAAGTTTATATAAGTCATTTCTCCATAAAATTTAAGTCATACAACGTAAAAACACTTAAATGATTTATATTTTGAGACGGTCCTAAAATATAAGTCATTTTAAGTGTTTTTTCACGCAGATTAAAAAAGTAGTTGAATGTCATATATTTTAAGAATAAATGCCTAAAATGTACTTTGAATATCATTAATGAAATGATTATAAAATATTGAAAATTAGTTGGATTGTTAATAAAGTAGTTTAAATAGAGAAATAAAAATAAATATTTCATTAATAATGCTGAATGACTTATACTCTGCGACAAACAAAAAGATGTAATTTGACTTATATCCTTGGATGGAGGGAGCATACGTTAAGAACATCAAGCATTGCTCGAATGCATTCAACTATTCTTACTTGTTAATTACTATATATGATGGACTGATACTTATGTCTGAATGATAGCGTATCCCGATAGTCAACACGTATCGGATATAAATACACAACATATACTTAAGACACGAAATTGAGGGCGAAATTGTAATTTTACACATTTGAATTCACGATTCGGATATGCATATACATATACATACATAATGCGAAACTAAGAACCCTATCAGCAATTGAGTAGAAACTGCCAAATAGGTGGGTGGGGAGGGGATATATTCTAAAATTCATGTATAATATATAAGGCCTGTAAGAGTTTAAAACATTAGATCTGATCTGTTGAAGGTCAAAATCTTATCCAACTTAGATAAATACGCTATTAAATTTCACTTTATGTTTATTAACTCCTTATGTTCTTTCTCTTTGTAGATTGTCACACTTGTCATAAAATTATTTGATACCTTTTTTTTTTCCTTTCTAAATGGCAAGGTTAGATCATGGCAAGGTTTATTCAATATAGAAATGAAAGGAGCGGAGGACTATTGACACCAACAATATATATATATATATATATATATATATATATATATATATATATATATATATATATATCTATTTAGTAGAAGCAACGTCGTTGCAGCGCGTTTTAGCCTCATCTTTAAGGAAGTTACATGGCGCACCTATCATACTTTGCCAACAAGAACTTTTCGTAATGATCGTATAAAAACGTAGCATTATACATCATACTATGCCGTACCTTGCCGAAAAGGGCTTTTAAGAATGACATGTATACAAACGCAGCATTGCACATCAGCTCTACGTACCTTGATTACATTAGCGTAACTTAGAGTGAATGTTTACAGCCTGTACTTGTCAAGTAACTATGCAGAGAGAATGATGCTCAAGCTAAAATCTAAACAAATAATGCAAGCTATAAAACACACATACTATTAGTTGATTATAGTCGACTTATTGGTGATGATGTAGACTCATCATGACCAAGTATGAAAGATTAGGTTGTGTCATCCAAATGGTCGTGCCCGTCAGATCATTGCTTGCATCCAAATCACTATTCGTAAAGTAAAATACTTGAAGTATACAGTTTGAAATGCATCAAAATCTTTATTCGAGATAGTAAAATACTCAAAAATGCTTTAGTACTGAGGTGTAGTGGATGAGGCTAGCTCCACATCCTCTCGCTATTGAACACAACAACTCGCCACCATTATTCGTAGCTCTCAACAAAGATATGCCTTACATATGAATCTCCACTACCCCATGTCAAACCCTGGCCGCAACCGCCATTAATTAGCACCATACGCTTACATATTGTAAGAAGAATGTTATCATATCGAACAGTCTAATCGTTTGGGGTGTCCTTGGCATCATAATACACATTATGCCACTACAGTTTTGCCCTAGCTCTATTTCTCTTAATTCTGGAGCCTGTCATTGGCTCATTGCTTTCTGCTTGATGCTGTAGTCTTTTTTCAGCTAAAGCATAAACAGGCAAATCTATACCATTATCCTTAAGTAAGACTAAAATTTAGCATTCATCAGAAGACGTAGATCTTATGCAAGTAGAGCAGAGGTCACAAGAGCCAACCTTGTCGTAAGCGTCCTTAAAGTACCGAGCAGCATCGTCGATAGCCCCGCCAAATCGAGGGCCAATGGTCAGCAACCCTGTTTCAGAATGGAAATCAAATTTTCTTATTACCACATAATTCGCAAAACAATGCAAAGCTCGAAATTTATTGATTCTTGAATGAACTGAAATGTATAGTGAAGAAGGAGGTTAAAGAAGAAGAAAACCTGATTTTTGATCTGATTTCACTCCTATCTATACACCCCCAACAATGCAAGCTGAAGTGGAATAGCCTACAACAGATAAAGACCTCTTAATGTAAATGTAATTATATGAGAGCCTAACTAAATACCTGAAAATCAAACCTAAGCCGAATTGGGAAACTATCAATATTCTTTAAATTGCATTATATACCCGATATACAGCTTATTCTATCAATCAATGTATGCTATAAATTACAATACAGTCTAAGCTACTTACGGTTTAGTCATCAATCATGTGCTTCTCCATGACAACTCTCTCAACAACAACCGAATAGACAAAGACAGCAAATCTAAAGCCACGAGCACTCCCCGTGTTACAATCTCTCATGATCACAGCCAACATGTGTAAATTAATTCACCTTGTGCATAACCAAAGGCAAAATTGACTCAAAAAAACAAAATTTACAATCTCCAGTTACCGTAAACAGATCCGAAATTGTAATTGCAAAGCTAGTAAAAACAGAATGAGAAATGAAAATCCACACCTTATCAAGAAATTCAACCTCAACCAGATACTAAACAAACATCAAGTAAACTGATTAAATCCAGGATAAAGTAAATAAATTCGCCTAGGTCAAAGAGAGCACATTTTAGATTACATTTATGAAGAACAAAAAGAAGATGAATTAATCAAGATATGAGCTAAAAGGATTCAATCTTTGTATCCCGGCACATTTTTTGTGGTTGATTGTCAAAGACATTTTGGACATCATCGGTCTCAGCACGGGGCTTTCATCGACCTCAGTGTAGTGTAGCATCATAGATGCCTTTTTCTTCACGTAGATCCCAGATTTTGCTTAGAAAAAGAAAACCACCGGGCTCAGGAGCTGTGTTGCAGATTCAGATACAATTTCTGCATTCGAACGATATGATGGAAGAATTGAAGCATGAAAGAGCTTCTTTATTTAACGGAGAACAGATGAGAGAGGTAGCGCTTCACCGGATAAACTCGAAAATCCACCATCACAGCTTCTTAAACCACGACGATCCCAGATTTTGCTCAGAAAATGGAACCATTGGGCTCAGCAGCTATGTTGCAGAGATTCAGATATGATTTCACCACCATAATGCAAACGCAATCAACGGAGAAAAACGGCGGTGGAGTTTTATTTTGAGATGGGAGAGAAGGAGAAGAATCGGATCATCTCGATAGATATGCAGAGTGGGGCGAAAATGGAACCATCGGGCTCAAGCGGCTATGTTGCGAGAGATCGAGATATGATTTCACCACCGGAATGCAAAGCGAAATCATGAGAAAAGCGGCGGTGGAGTTTTAATTCGAGATGGGGAGAAGTGGAGAAGAATCAGATCACCTCGGTAGATATGCAGAGTGGGGCGGTGGTGGACACATATGTGCCGAGGTGGGAGTACGTGTCATATGCCCAGGAGATTATAGGAGAAAAAAAAACACACACACAAAGGACAGACTTTAGCGACATTTAAAACGCGCATAAAGGCGGGACGACAAAAAGGTCATAAAAAAGCCGTATTCAAATTTAATATGTATACTACTACTATGATATATATATATATATATATATATATATATATATATATATATATATATATATATATATTTCAATAACACTCTGTCATCAACATAGGAATATGACGATTAATAGTCTCGTATGGACAAATGTCATTGCATAACTAACTTTGTTGGTCTATGTTGAAGTTGTGAAATTAAAAACCACAATAAAATAAAATGTAGAAGTCTTATTACTAAAAAATAATCAATGAGTTCATCATATAACTCAAGAATAATAAATAAGTTAATTTACAATGATGTTGATCGTGGGGTATTTATACTACATACACATCATGAATCAGTTAAAAAGAAGTTACATGACAATTATAACAGAATAACCGTTTGTCTATATAACTCAGCTGATTACCTATGCTACTCAGCTGATTACTGTGTCTTCAGCTCTACTGAGTTCTTCAAGTTTGGTGAGCTGAGTTTCTGTTGTTGTGCTGATTAGTTATGCACATCCTCTTGCATCAACAATCCTTTATCCATATATTGTATCACCCCCCTCCCCCCTCAAGCTGAGAGTGATACACGAATCATATTGCACATCCCCTTGCATTCAACAGTCCTTCATCCACTGGAACTCGGCAGAAAGATCTTGGAAATACCCAACTTATCGAGTAAATAAGAGAAGATTGGTGCATCCAAAGCTTTGGTGAGAATGTCAGTAACCTGATCATTCATATTATAGGCATGAGTTTAATGAGGCCAGATTTGACATTTTCCCTAACAATATTACAGTCAATCTTAATATGTTTAATCCTTTTATGGAACACAAGATTGTGACCAATATGCATAGCACTGGCATTATCACAGAACAATATAGCAAGTGCCTGAATAGGGATCTAGAACTCTTGTAAGATATAGACTAGCCACTGAATTTCACAAGTAGCATTGGTCATAGCCCTGTACTCAGCTACTAAAGAACTTCTTACAATAATTGTCTACTTCTTAGTCATTGATCGCGTGTAAGTCGCTTTTACTAGCAAGAGGACTAGGTCCACGTGGTATAGCGAACGAGCAAGGTGTCGATCCCACAGAGACAAGGCATAATCTATATTTAAACGAACTAAACCACAATTAAGAACACATAGAGTGGTCATTGACCAACATAACATGCAAACAAAGAAAACGGTTAACCCTTGCTCCACCCTTACCAATCTCATAACTTGGTGTAATTAATCTATTATGTTTAACCCCCGTGTAATTCCCCAGAATACCAGATTCATAAGCTATATTCATTAAGCTACGGGTGCAGTCCCCTAACCTCATCATACTTCACATTGTATAGACAATAGACGTCTATATGTAGTTAACCTATCTTATGATGTATTAACACCACATGTTAAGATTTAAATATTGCCAGCTCCAGACCGAGAACCTCCTTAGACAGCCATCGACTATGACTGGTATTACCTAAAGATCGATCATACTACGTCCTAACAAGCACTTCAAAAATGTTCTTTCATGCTAATTTACGTACATGAATACTAGATTGGCCGGATCTAAGTAAATGTAGGTTAAACCTGTCGATCAGATGTAGCTTACTATGAACCTCCAGGGTAAATGTAGGTTAAACATGTCGATCAGATGTAGCTGACTACGAACCTCCAAAATTCGGGTTCCTAGGGTTGCATCGCCGAGGCGGTAAAGACTATCGTTGTGGAAACTGCGGCGGATCCTACTTTTGGGTTACATATTATGATTATGGATATTATTGATGAATTACAAGATCGTTAAACATGCAGATTAATTACAAACAAGCTGAATCAGACTGAACAACCATATTAAAGACATGACAGAATGTTCAAAACTTTCAACAATGGTAGCCTAGCTTGATCACCTGGGGGAAGAAGGGAACCAAGAAATTATGTCAGTTACAAGTTATGAGCATAAAGGAATACATAATAATGACCTACGACAGGCCTTATATAGGCAATGTTAGCCGACTTAAACATAAATAAAACCCTAGCCTACTTAAGTTGAACTCGTAAGGCGGTGATATGCGTCCCTTCTCCGTCCACGACTGGGACAATTTTGTAGGATTTTCACAGATTTCTTCCTGGACCTCTTCTATCAAGCCCAATAATGAATCTTCAGATCTAATCCACTTTATCATCACTTTTGGAAAATGGCACTACCTGAAAATCATGCAAAACGATGCAAAGTAGTATCGATTCCAAAGGTAAAACATTCAAATGCAGAATCATAAACCAAAGACTAGTCACTATGCAATTGACATGCAAATCATACAATATTTAGACCGTTTCTTATCAAATGTGCATAATTCAGGGGCAAATCATGTATAATATATAGCACCAAATAGACCATCATCAGCCATCCATGAGATAGGAGCATCACCCAGAAACATCACATAACCTGAAACAGACTTTTTGGTTTCGGGACAACCTGCCCAATCACTATCAGTGAATCCTTTCAAAACAAGGGTGTTCTTGGCTGGGAAAAGTATGCCTTGGCCTAGATTGGATTTCAAGTACCTCAAAAGGCTATGAGTAGCCTTCATGTAATTTTCAATAGGTATGTCTAAGAACTGGTTCAGCTGCTGAACTACAAAGGCTATGTCAGGGCTGGTAAAAGTGAGATAAATCGTTTTTCCAACCAATGAACTGCATGCAGTATTACCATCCGGCAGAGGTAAGTATCTATGTTGTAAAGTCTGGTTAGACTCCATAGGTGTTTTGGCAGGCTTGGCCCCCCAAAACTCATATTCTTGTAGAAGATTTAAGGTGTACTTTATTTAGGAGATTGAAATACCCTCAGATGTTTTGGCATCCTCAACGCCTAAGAAATATCCTAGTTTACCAAGATCTTTGATTGTAAACTATTTGTGCAAATTATCTTTAACTTGTAGAATTAACTGAAGATTGAGACTGATAGCTATTATGTCATCTATATAAAGCAGGGCAATAAAGGATTTTAATGATCCCTTTGTGAACAAACTGTGATCTTTCTTGAACTGAACACACCCTTGTTGCGCTAAAAGCCCCAGTCAACTTATAATTCCATTATCTGGTGGCTTATTTCAATCCATATTGAGACTTGGTCAATTTGTAAATCTTGAAACCTAGAGGAAGCTGAATGTAGACTTCTTCATGAAGATGCAATAAACCTGTATTGACATCCATTTGATGAATACCAGTTGTTGGATGTTGTTGTTGTCAACAAATTTCTGACTGTAGTAATCTTCACAACTGGTGAAAAGGTATCTTGATAATCATCCCATAGGTCTGAGTATATCATTTACAACTAATTTGGCTTTGATTATACTTAATCTTGTACACCTATTTGCAACATATGGGTTTCTTTCCAGGTGGTAGATCAACTACTTCTCATGTGTGAGTGGTTTGTAAAGATTCAATCTTTTTTGCATAGCTTCTTTCCACTCATCATGCTTGATTTTGTGATTGTATGTCTTTGGTTCTGTGACAATATCAAAGGCACAAACATATTTATCATACTCAACTGAGAGTCTGTCTAGATTCATTACTTCACTCAGCATATGTGGAGTCTGTTGGACTGTATGAGAACCTCCCTGATAAAAGTTTGGTCTCATTCTATTTCTTGTTGATCTTCTCAGCTAGACAGGTGCAAGTGCCTGGCTGATTCGTATTGGTCCTCCACTGGATGCCTCAGCAGCAGTTGTTCATGTGATGCTTTCCTCAAGTGACTCACTCAAATGATTATCAAATGTGTCCAGAATTGGTAACGGCATTGGCATGTCAGGAGCATACCTAGCTTCGCCTAATACCTACTGGAATAATGGAAAATAAGTCTCACGTAATTGGGTATTTATTACAACAAAGATATCTTTGTTGGTGATATCCAAGAGTATTGCACCCTAAGAAGTATTTGAATTTCCAAAATAGACACATATCATGCATCTGAATCAAACTTTATTCTATACGTACTGCTGAAGAGTACAAGAAAAAACTAAGCAACCACAGACTCTAAACACAGAATAGTCTGGTTTGGTGCCATATAACACCTCATATGGTGTGCTTTCTTTCAGCAGAGGTGTAGGTGTTGCATTGATCAATTTAACAGCTTGTAACAAAGAAAAACCCAAATATTCAATTGGTGTATTACTCTGGAACCTCAAACCTCTTGCTACATTCAGCAAATGCTTATGTTTTCTCTCCACTATACCATTTTTCTCGGGTGTTCTGACACATGAGGTTTGATGAATAATTACATGCTGCTCCTAAAAAGATGTCAACTGAAATTCAGCTCCATTGTCAGACCTGATCACCTTAATGATTTTATTAAATTGAGTATAAACAAATTTACCAAAATATTTAACTAATTCAGAAGCTTCAGACTTCCGTCTCATTAAAAAAACCCATGTAAATCTGGAAAAATTAACTACAACGGTTAATAAATAGTGTTGACTATACACAGAAGACACATGAGGTTTGATGAATAATTCCATGCTGCTCCTAAAAAGATGTCAACTGAAATTCAGCTCCATTGTCAGACATGATCACCTTAATGATTTTATTAAATTGAGTAGAAAGAAATTTACCAAAATATCTAACTAATTCAGAAGCTTCAGACTTCTGTCTCATTAAAAAAAAAACCATGTAAATCTGGAAATATTAACTACAATGGTTAATAAATAGTGTTGACCATTCACAGAAGATAGCCTCAAGGGGCCCCAAATATCAATATGAACCAGATCAAAGATAGCATTAACATCAATAGTGCTTAAATGAAAGGGTTTTTTTTTCTTCATTTTAGCCATGACACATACAATGCACAAGTCATGTTCACAGTACTTTACATCAGTTGGTCTAGAACTAATGACTCGTAATATTTTATCTAGTAGATGACCTAATCTATAATGCCATAAAAGGTTATCATCTACTCTATCAGACAAGGTATTGTTTGGTACCGAATTACAAACAGATTTAACAATAATTTTATTCATAGGTCACTGTAACAAAACATAAAGTCCTCTGTGAAGCTCAGCTGAACCAATCATGTTCCTCTTGCTGTCCTGCAAAGCACACTTGTTAGCAGTGAAGACATATGCGCGATCAAAATGATTAATCAAACCAGGTAAAGACAACAAATTATTATTTTTTTAGGGTGATAACAAATTATATTTAAAACCAGGAATATATAACACATTATGTAAGGTCAACTGAGAATTAATCGTCACTTGTCACATATGTGTTACATGAACCATATTTCCATTAGGTAGTCCTATTTTCATGTTAACCACGGATTTGGGATTACTTAATTGTTCTAAAGAATATACAATGTGATCTGTGGCACCAATCCAAGATCCATTGGATAGGTTTTACCAAACTAAGGTCACTTGTTCCTTGAACTTGTGAGAAATGATCATGAATTTGGTTGACTGCATGCCCAATAGAATTAGAACTCACCAGAGCCATCAGTTTCTGTAGCTACTGTGAAGCCTACAAACCCTGATCCAGCTAACCTTTGGGCCCGGTCCTCTTCTGCTGACTGATTCACATCTTCCTGATCCACCATATTAGTTCACTTGGTTTTGAATCCAGGTAGATACCTATGCTTTTTATAGCAATTATCTTCTGTGTGGCCATTGAATCCACATAAACTACACTAAACGTTTTTTTAAAGTTTTTGGGCTTAGAGTTGTCTGCATGCATAAAAACTACTCTGTTGACTGCTTAATTTTGGCCCTCTCCATTCTTTTGAGCCATCAAGATCATAGAATCTTGATTCTTAGCCTTGTTTGCCAAATATGACTTCTTCCTCTAAAACTTTATTGTCATTGCAAACGCATCATGAATCTCAAGAATGGGCACCATAAACATTTCCTGTGACACTATAGGCTCAAACTCATCCCCGTGGCCTTTTAAAATTTCTCAACATGTTCTGTTTCCATGTGATCCACCAAAGTACTAATAGCATTACAATGGCATTGTGGATCACATGAACAGATAAGAATTGGCCTTATAGTCTTAATCACTTCTCAAAGAAAAATTAATTTGGTGAAATACTGATCCACAGAATCAGTTCCCTGCTTCAAGACATGCATCTACTCAAGAAGATCAAAAAGTCCTAATGCATCAACATTTGAAAATCTATCAGCCAGATTTTTCCATACAGCTTGGGCATTTTTGAAATAAATCAAACTATGTGCAATACTATTCTCAATAGAGTTCAACATCCAAGACCTTACCATAGTGTCACACGGTCTCCAAGTGTGAAAATCTGATGAACTTGCCTCTGGCCTCTTAATTGTGCTGTCTACGAAGCCATACTTGTTCTTGGTAATCAACACCATCTCCATTGATATCTTACAAGGATTTTAATTTTTGTCATTCATCAATGGCTGAACCAACACCATAGATGGATTCTCATTTGGATGAACATAGAATGGACTAGAAGAGCTTATTTCTTGCTTCTTTGCTGTCATGATTGTCAAGAATAGAAAATCCATACTAGAATATAACAATTAAGATCTGAAACTGATCAAGAACTAAGAACTAACACCGATTTCTCTCAGGAATCTGTGAAAATCACAAGAACAGATGAAGAAAACTCTCAAATTCTTCTAAAATAGAGTAAAAACGCAGAAAGCAATGAAAGCTCTCGAGTTTCATGCTCTGATACCATGTTGAAGTTGTGAAATTAAAGAACACAACAAAATAAAAAGCAGAAATCTTATTACTCAAGAATAATGAATAAGTTAAGTTACAATGTTGTAGATCATGTGGTATTTATAGTACATACACCTCATGAATCAGTGAAAATGAAGTTACATGGCAGTTATAATAGAATAACCGTATGTCTATATAACTCAGTTGATTGTCTATGCTACTCAGCTAATTATCGTGTTTTATTTCTCTTTGAGTTCTTGAGTCGATGAGCCGACTCTTTGTCATTGAGCCGCGGTGATCGACCCGTCTTGCATCCTCTTGCATCAACAGTCCTTTATCCATATACTGTAATAGTCCATGTAACGAAGGAGTCAGAAATGATAGTTGGAGATAATGGATTGTATTCGGATGTTTGGGTGGGCTAGAAGCAATCAGTGGATTAATGGATTATATAAGGGTTTTTTTGTAAGAAATTTTTATTATTGGACGGCTTAACCCCCTCGGCTTTTGGGTATGTAGCTCGATATGTCCTTGCGTCTGGATCAAGCTCGAGCAAATAATCAACAGCTAGATGCCGATCTTTCTTTGGCTAGCTAGGAGCTAGTCAAATGCTAAGTCCGTGAAGCAACCAAAACAAACTTTACTCTGCTCCTTGAGTTTGACCAACTTAAGAATTTCATTGATAACATCACATGTAATTAAGAATTGCATATACGATCTCATATATAATCTCAACCGCTTTGCACCATTCTTGGGCACAAACGAAAGCCTGATAACTGATCTCGTGTGATGTGCTTTGTTACACTGCTTAGAGCAATTGTAATGTCCTTCACAAATATGAAGTCTATTTAAATATGGTAGCCACTAAATAAATGACAATGATAAAATAAATCAACTTAACCACCGTAATGGTTCAAATCTATTTTTTTTAATAAAAATAAAAACAAAGAGATAAACAACGGAAGATATATTCGTTCGGGTTGTTCATTCGAAAGTTTGAAAAAAAAGATTAACCAAAAAATTGCAATCGAAGAAAAACTATAGAATTTGAATCTATTTTAAAGCTATTACTATAGTATAATAAATATAGATCTCATCTAAAATGATTGACTTTAATGTAAATGACATATAATTTAGAGCTATTACAATTGCTTTTATTTAAACCCGATGTCTCTTAATGTCAGGTTGATCGCTTGTAAGTCGCTTAATACTAGCAAGAGGACTAGGTCAATCGTAGTATACCAAAGGCGAGTCAAGGTTGATCCCACATAAAATATTATTTAATTACGTTAAACACAACCACAATTCGTATGTCCACCGGATAGGGTGGTCGTTGAACAACATGAATAAACAGTAAATGAAAGAGATGCAAATAAACCAATAGTCAATCTTATATTGAAGAGGCATTGACCAAACTAATCTCCCCTTAATCCATATCTAATCTGTAATTTAAGTTACGGGTGCAGTCTTCCAATCTTGTTTACTTCCATTGACAAGACAGTAAACATATATGTGCATTTAACCTCCTTACTTGGTTGTATTAACCCACACGCAATAAGTTCTAGAAAGTGCCCGCTCAAGACCAAGAACCTCCCTAAGCAGCTATCGTGGATTGACTCGCACATTCATAGGGATTGATCCTGACTATGTCCTAATTAACACTTCACTTTATCGTCCTTCATGTTAATTTACGATGTAAGACAAGCAGATTGGCCAGATCTAACTTATCATGGATTAAACATGTCAATCAACGTAGCTGACGCCGAACCACAGAATTAGGGTTTACTAGGTATCACGATTCGGTGATAAAGACCGTCATTGAATCGAGAGAACGCGACCTATAATTCTACGTTTAATATTAATGAGTCGAATAATAAAGATTAAGGTTCGTTTAATTAATTCATAGTTGATTAGATGCAATCATAGTCTAGATCTATCACGAAAACAAGATCGAATCTAAGATACGAAATAAAATATTGAAATAGATCTTACCCATAACGAAGAAAAGATCTACTCTTCAATTCTCTCTCCCTCTAGCGATTTGAATTGATCCATGATGATCATAAACCAAGCACAATTCAATAATGAAAGACTCATGAATTATTTGCAAGAGAAGAAAATAAAAGAAGCTTTTATAACTAAAAGACTACATTGTATAGTTGATGGATAAATGAATAATAGGATGGATTATGAATACAATTTTGCAGCTCTAATGCCTCTTATATGGTGTACAAACCAACCTAAGGAAAAACCTAATCCTTGGAGGACAAGAAAACACGTTCTGGAAGGTTCTTGGTTGCTCGATGAGTCGGCGGACACTATCGATGAATCGAGGTCATTTTCATCCTTTTTCTTCTGCCGACTTAACTTGGAAGGTTCTGGAATACCCTAGCCCTTTTCCTTTCATCATCTTGCTCCATAATCCGTCCTTAACTCGTGGCCCAAATTTAATCAGATTCTCGGGTCCAATCTCTGCTCGAAACACTTCAACCTTCAGCTCTGTTCCGTTCTTTATCAATTGACTCTCATATTCAGCCCACATGTTGCTCCAAACACTCATCCATCTGTCAATAAAACCATAGCACACATAGTAGCTTCTACTTCCGGCAAATAACGCATAAAATACATAATTAATACGCATAATACCAATTTAGTCACCCTGGACGTGGCTTAATCACATTTAGCTAATTAACCTATGATTTCACACATATTATCACCATTGAGAACACAAATCCGGGGTAAGTTGATAGTAAAATATGATACCAAGTTGACCGTCATCACAGGTACGTCACTTTTTATGATACAAGTGAGACATGTACTCGATCTGTCAAGAAGTTTCGGAAAATATTTTTCATATAATTCAACAATACAATGGTACTTTATTTATAGTCCAATCTTGGGTTCCTTCTTCTATCTGTTATTACCAAACTATCCTTACTAATTAAATACATTATAACACACTGCATCGTAATACCCCCCTCAAGGTGAAGCATGAAGATCTTGAACGCCCAGCTTGCACAATAAGAACTCAAACTGTTGACGACCCAACGCCTACGTAAAGATATACACGATGCCTCGTGGGCACATACGATGGAAAAATTAACTCATCCGTACTAGCATCACGCACGAAATCACAATCCGCCTTAATGTGTTTCGTGCGTTCGTGAAATACCAGATTCTGAGCAATATATTTTGCCGATTGACTATCACAAAATAAGCGTATACTAGGGGGATGTCTTACACCAAGGTCGGCTAGCAACTGCTTCAACCACTTTAACTCGCACGTAAGAGATGCCATAGATCGATATTCAGCTTCCGCAGAAGACCGTGAATCCGTAGTTTGTTTCTTGGACTTCCAGGAGGTAGGCGAAAGACCAAGGAACACAAACCAACCACTCAAAGAACGCCGAGTAAGAGGGCAACTCGCCCAATCAAAATCATACCAACCCTCGAGAAGGAGAGAACTATCTTATCACAACAAAATACCTTGGCCAGGATGTTTCTTCAAATAACAAACAAGTCATAACGCAGCTTCCCAGTGATCAACGGAGGAGCATGCATAAACTGAGACAAGACATGGAGTGATTACGCCAAGTCTGGTCGTCCAATCAGACGATGATACCGTACAGGATCACTCAACAATGCCTCAGTGGAAGGGCCAACTTGTGATTCTGATCAATAGGAAAATCAGTTGGTTTGCTCTCGAGTAAATCTGCTTCATGAATTATATCAAAGGTATATTTCCGCTAATTCAAGAAAATCTCGTGTTTATTCCGTGCCACCTCTATCATGAGAAAGTACTTCAGAACTCCTAAATCCTTCATCTTAAAGCACTTTCCCAAATATTCTGTATAGATGGTCATAACCACCTTATCGTTCCCGGCAATGATCATATCATCCACGTACACAAGCACGTTCAGCTGAATACCATCTCGATGCAAGGTAAATAACGAATAATCTAAGTACGATTGACAATATCTATAATCTTTCAATACAGAAGCAAACTTTGTGAACAACATCTCAGTGTCTGTTTCAAACCATATAGAGATTTACGCATCTTGCAAACCAAGTTCGAGCCCTTCTTCTCAAAACCGGGTGGAATCTTCATGTAAATTTCCTTCTGTAAATCACCATGCAGAAAATCATTATGCATATCAATCTGATGAATATCCCATCATTTCAGTGTAGCGACACTGAGGAACGTGCGTACGGTAACCATCTTTGCCACAGGAGCAAATGTCTCAGTATAATCGATTCATTCTTCTTGATGATGCCCGAAAGACACTAACCGGGCTTTCAACCGTTGCAAGGTCCCACGTTCATCAAATTTCTATGTATACACCCACTTACTTCCCAATGCTTTTTTCCCGAGAGGGAGTGGTTGCAATACCCATGTACCCCGTTCTTCTAGAACCCGAACTTCTTCAAACATGGCCTTATGCCAACCCTCATGTTTAACTGCCTCCTTAAAAGATTTTGGAGGATTTCCAACAGTGATAGCTATGAAATACTTCCGGTGCTTATTACAAAACAAATCATAATTAACAAAATACATAAGAGGATACAGAGTAACTGAGGATGCAGCTGGAGTGGAAGAGCGTGGAGTAGGGCTTTTCTTGTCAACCAGAGTATGTGTCACAAAATCCTGAAACCGTGAATTTGGAATTTTTTGTCGTTTACCCCGACCCAATTCTTCCACACCTTCACTTGGTTTTTGGGGTGGCGGTGAAGGTGCTAGCTCAACTGTCTCAATTGTCTCGTGCATTCCCCCTCCCTCAACTGGTGAATCCGGCACCGGAGGACTACCGGGCGAATAAAGAGAAACTCTTAAGTCCTCATCGTAGACTATAACATCATGTAGTATATTATTAGGGAGAGAAGAAGGCACGGCCTCCACGGGCTGATGGAAGAGAACAACGTGCTCATAAAATTTCACATCTCGGGAAACAAAATATCCTCAGTTTCAAGGTCATACAAAGTCCACCTTTTCTTCGCAAAGGGATACTTCAAGAAAACACACTTACGACTCTGGTTGTGAAACTTATTCGAGTGGTGGTGGTCATGGGCCTAACACAAATAACCAAAAACACGAAGCATCGATTAATCGGATGGCTTTCCAAACAAGGTCTTCATAAGGAGTCCTGTAATTCGAAACACCTGATGAGGTATGGTTAAGAATATGGGAGGCCGCTAACACACACTCTCCTCTATATTTAAGTGGCAAGTGACCCTCAAAGCGAATAGGCCCGGGCAGCATTCAAAATATGTTGGTGTTTACATTCAACACGGCCATTCTGTTGTGTGGTAGCTACACATGAAGTTTCAAAAATGATGTCTTGTTCACGAAAGTAAGGAAGCAATTTCCGAAATTCAGTCCCATTATCACTACGAACACGTTTAATAGTAATATCAAATTGTCGCGAAATCAAAGCAAGAAAGTCAAAAAATACTGTTTCAACCTCCACTTATTTAAAAGTAAGTAAACACAAACGGAGCGCGAATAATCATCAACGAGAGTCAAGAAATAAGTAGCACCACACGTAGAAAAAGTACTATAAGGTCCCCACAAATCACAATGAACAAGTTGAAAAATACGACTAGCACGACTCTTGATCGCGTGTAAGTCGCTTAATACTAGCAAGAGGACTAGGTCAATCGTAGTATAGCAAGGGCGAGTCAAGGTCGATCCCACAGAGACTAATATTTAATTTTGTTAAACATCACCACAATTTATAGGTCAACCGGATAGGGGAGGTCGTTGACCAACATAAATAAACAATAAATAAAATAGATGCAAATAACCCATGGTCAATCATAAATTGAAAAGGCATTAACCAAACTATTCACAACTAATCTCTCCTTAATCCTTATCTAATCCATATCTGTGATTAAGCTACGGGTGCAATCTCCTAACCCTATCTACTTCCACTGTAAGGACACCAGACAATATATATCCAACTAACCTCATTCATTGGTTGTATTAGTTCATGCACAATAAGTTTTAGAGATGCCGGCACAAGACCGAGAACCTCCCTAAGCAGCTATCAACTATGACTAGCATGTTCCTAGAGATCCATCAAGACAATATCCTAATTAACACTTCACTAGCAGTCCTTCATTTTAATTTACGATGTACGAAAATTAGATTGGCCAGACCTAATTAATCATTTTAATTAATCATGTTGATCAACGTAGCTGACGCCGAACCACATAATTAATTCATATTTGATTAGATGCAAGCATAATCTAGATCTATCACAAGAACAAGATCAAATCTAAGATACGAAATAAAACATTGGAATAGATCTTACCCATAACGAAGAACAGAACCATCCTCAATCCTATCTATCTCCGGCGATTCGAATTGATCAATAATGATCGTAAACCAAGCACAATTCAATAACGAAGGATTCATGATTTATTTGCAAGAAAAGAAAAGGAGAAAAGAAAATAAGACTTTATTCACCAAAGGACTACATTGTATCTAGTTGATGAATAACTAATAGAATGGATGAAGAATACAATTTTGCAGCTCCGAGTGGCCTTATATAGGTGTATAAACCGACTTAGGGGTATACCCAATCCGTTGAGAACAAGAAAACACATTTCTGGATGATTTTGGGGCTCGATTAATCGGCGGGAAATCCCGATTAATCAAGGGTATTTTTGTACTTTTTCTTCTGCCGACTTAACTTGGAAGGTTCTGGAATACCCTAGGCCCAATACTTTCATCAGCTTCAGTATTTGGACCATAACTTGTCCTACGTAACTCCGATTTAAGTTATTCAAAGTGAGATGGAATCCTCGTTTCAAGCCCTACAACTTTTATGCAGAATTTCAAGCCCAATTAGTCTTGTAAGGCTTAGGAAACTGCGTTGCAAGATCACCAAACAGATTCTCGGGTCCAATCTCCACTCGAAACACTTCAACCTTCAGCTCCATTCTCTTCTTTATCAATTGACTCTCTCATTCAGCCCAAATGATGCTCCAAACACTCATTCATCTGTCAATAAATCCATAACACACATAGTAGCTTCTATTTATGGCAATAAGGAATAAAATACACGATTAATACACATAATAACAATTTAGTCACCCCGGACGTTGCTTAATCACATTTAGCTAATTAACCCATGTTTTCATACATATTATCACCATTGAGAACACAAATCCAGGGTAAATTGATAGTAAAATATGATATCAAGTTGACCGTCATCAACTACCCCCCCCCCCCACTTAGCTTTCTATCGTCCCGGGCAAAAACTAATTCAAACAAACCCCAAAAACAACTACAAACTAATTAAGAACAGACTCATTCAAGAATTATAAATAAGATGAGGGTCAACACATATCCATCAGTAATCCATTAAGCACTATCTCATAGTAGAACTGATGTGTCTGTGAATAACTCTCAAACAAAGTGACGCAGACAGAATCACATTATATCAATAAGGATTTCAGGCAAAACATGCATCATGCACAAATCCATAAGTTCCCCATTAATCATCACCTACCAATGCATCAATGTGTCGTGTGATAAATCTTTTGTGATAATGCATTCAAGAAAAGAATGAAGTTATAGCGACCCCACAACCTTTACTTATCAATGTGCACACTCGCTCCCATTGCCTTAAGACTCAGGCAAACAACATGAAACCTTACTTGGGCCGGCGGACATGGGGTCCGAGTATTACTCTTAGTTCCTCGTTTGTTTGTTTTTTATGCGAGGTCGTGCCCTTTTTGCTACGAGTTCGCTTCCCTCACTGCCTTTATTATATTTTATTTTTTTAATTAATTTTTTTCTGAAATAGCCGTGCGTTTTACGCTCTATCGGCTTCGCTTGGCAGATTTCACACTTCTTTCTCTCACTCTCGCAAGCCCGTTGTATCCCGTTTTACCTTTTGTGGCATCATTGTTGCTACCATCATCCTACAACAATTGGTTAAATTATATCCACCGATAAATATCGATTCTCGGTCTAAGATAACTCTTCATCTTATCCAAATACTTCTCACTCAGATTGCGTGCTCAAAAATTGAATGCAACGGTAAAATAATAATTAATAAGTCACTACTTCATGCAACATAACACACGCTCATTCTTTCATACTAAATTGAATAATGCGTCATCTATCTGCACACTGAAGAAGTGGGTTATACGTGCTTAAAAAAGTTGATTCCACAACAAGATAGATGATTAATAAACCACAACTTCAAATAGTGGACAAACTCCTTATTCATCATTAATAACTTAATTAAGCAATTTCAACGATTTAAGGACTCTATTTCATTCAATTCAAAAAATCGAAATTCACAGAAGTAAGTGTAAGTGTGTCCCAATTTTTTCAAACTAAGTGTTATGCCTACCCCTCACTTTAAAACTCAACATTGTCCCACAATGTGGAATTTAAAGCAAAAAAAGTAGGAAGAAGAAGAACACTTAGCTTTGTAAAATAGAAGAACTCGGCTAACTGTCTGAAGCGAATCATATCAATGAACTGGAACTAAAGTTGTCTTCTCCAAAGGAATAATATGCACTAGGTCAGTTAATACAAACAATTCTTGCGCAAATGCCATTAGTACCGCGAGACACGAATAAGTAACCAAATCATTATGTCATGTGGCAGTAAATAGCATAACTAAAAAGAAGAAGTGCAATAAACAATTTAAGCCAATACATAACACTTTTATTACTTAAACACAATAAAACTATTACAAGACTCCAAATAAAAGAAAAAGACTCAAGACTCAAAATAATAACCGAATAATCATGCGAAGTAAAAAAAAAAACCTCCCGCACAACTTTTGCTCAACAACCTCAGGAACATGGATCTGAAAAAAAACCTTCACAATTTTATTCAATTATCGAAAAGAAAAAAAAGATAAAAAATGTTAACTATAAATTAATGGCTACGCCTAACAATTAAATAAGTAGTCCCCGGCAAGGGCGCCAAAAACTTGATCGCGTGTAAGTCGCTTAATACTAGCAAGAGGACTAGGTCAATCGTAGAATAGCAAGGGCGAGTATGGGACAGAGACTATTATTTAATTATGTTAAACATCACCACAATTTATAGGTCAACCAGATAGGGGTGGTCGTTGACCAACATAAATAAACAGTAAATAAAACAGATGCAAATAACCCATTGTCAATCTTATATTGAAAAGGCATTAACCAAACTATTCACAACTAATCTCTCCTTAATCCTTATCTGATCCATATTTGTGATTAAGCTACGAGTACAATCTCCTAACCCTATCTACTTCCACTGTAAGGACAACAGGCAATCTATATGCAACTAACCTCCTTCGTTGGTTGTATTAGTTCATACGCAATAAGTTTTAGAGATGCCGGCTCAAGACTGAGAACCTCCCTAAGCAGCTATCGACTATGACTAAAACGTTCCTAGGGATCCATCAAGACAATGTCCTAATTAACACTAACAGTCCTTCATGTTAATTTACGATGTACGAAAGTTTGATTGGCCAGACCTAATTAATCGATTTAACTAATCATGTCGATCAACGTAGCTGACGCCGAACCACAGAATTAGGATTTACTAGGTGTCTTGATTAGTCGATAAATATAGTCGTCTAATCGAGAGAACGCAACCTATAATTATGCATATGATATGAACGAATCGAATAATAAAGACAAAGGTTCGTTTAATTAATTCATAGTTGATTAGATGCAAGCATAATCTAGATCTATCACAAGAACAAGATCACATCTAAGATACAAAATAAAATATTGGAATAGATCTCACCCATAACGAAGAACAGATCTATCATCAATCCCATTTCTCTCTGGCGATTCGAATTGATCCATGATGATCGTAAACCAAGCACAATTCAATAACGAAAGACTCGTGATTTATTTGCAAGAAAAGAAAAGGAGAAAAGAAAATAAGATTTTATTCACCAAAGGACTGCATTGTACCTAGTAGATGAATAACTAATATAATGGATGAAGAATACAATTTTGCAGCTCTGAATGGCCTTATATAGGTGAATAAACCGATTTAGGGGTAAACCAAATCCGTGGAGGACAAGAAAACGCGTTTCTGGAAGATTACGGGGCTCGATTAATCGGAGGCAACTCCCGATTAATCGAGGGTATTTTTGTACTTTTTCTTCTGCCGACTTAACTGGGAAGGTTCTGGATTACCCTAGGCCCAATACTTTCATCAGCTTCGTTATTTGGACCATAACTTGGCCTACATAACTTCAATTTAAGTGATTCAAAGTGCGATGGAATCCTCGTTTCAAGACCTACAACTGTCGTAAAATTTCAAGCCCAATTCGTCTTGTAAGGCTTTGGAAACTGCATTGCAAGTTGACCAATCAGATTCTCGGGTCCAATCTACGCTCGAAACACTTCAACCTTCAGCTCCGTTCACTTCTTCATCAATTGACTCTCTCATTCAGCCAAAATGATGCTCCAAACACTCGTTCATCTGTCAATAAAACCATAACACACTTAGTAGCTTCTATTTATGGTATAACGCATAAAATACACGGTTAATACACATAATACCAATTTAGTCACCCCAGACGTGGGTTAATCACATTTAGCTAATTAACCCATGTTTTCATACATATTATCACCATTGAGAACACAAATCCAGGGTAAGTTGATAGTAAAATATGATACCAAATTGACCGTCATCAACTCTCACTCAGAGTAAAATGTTCACAATGTTGCTTAGCCCGAAAACAGACATCACAACCATCTTTATTCAAATATTTGGAAACAGTAATATTAGGATTATTCTTAAGGACCTTTTGGAAGGGTGACCCAAACGCCGGTGCCACGAATCTGCAAATTTCCCGTCATCAATAGCCAAAACCCGTACATCCGGAACGCCTAAGAACAGAAAAATTCCATCCACACGCTCTGCTAGTCCAATCAGCATCCTCGTCACTCAGTCCTGCATAACACATAATTTTCCGTAAGTTGTAAAACACAATCATTATCATCGTGTAATTGGGTAACCAAGAGCAAAATGCAATTCAATTTTAGCACGTATAAGACATTTTTTAACATAAATTTCCGGGCAATATAACACTCTCTTCATGAGTCGCCACCGATGAACTCCCCTCGGGTAACCCAATCGGGCACTGAACAATTGGTCTAGGATCAACGAGGGACTCAAAAGAACCGGTCATGTGATGTGTCGATCCTGTGTCAACGATCCACGCAGAGTGAGCTGATAGTCGATCTTTCGGTTTGAGCAAATCAACGATACTTTTCCATTGGGCTGGGCTGACAATGGAAAGCTAAGTATCAATCTTAGCATTCACAACAGACGTCAATTTCACAAAAAAAAACAACACCCTCTGAATTTCGTCACAATCGGAGTTCGTTTCTATGTCCGATCGTCGCCGAAAAGTTTCTGTTGAAACGGTTAAAAAGCAGCGAATTTTTTTTCGGTTATCGCTCTGATACCATGTCAAGAAGTTTGGGAAATATTTTTCATTTCATTCAACAATATAATGATACAATATTTATAGTCCAATCTAGGGTTCTTTCTTCTATCCGTAGTTACCAAATTATCTTTACTAAAATAAATACATTATATCACAATACATCATAGTATATATGGTCCGAGCTCTCTTATCCCATCAACCTAACCCGAATAATCGAGACGAATACAACAATGTCATAGTATATTTTAATGTAATGTGATGATATATCACATCCAATTATAATAATAACTTTTTACCTCGTAAATATATATAGGCTTTACTTGTTGAAATAATGGAGAGTTTAGGTTGAAAATATCACACGTTAAAAACACAAATATCACATATATGAAGTCATCTAATTAATCAGTGAATTAATCCATTATGATCAACGGCTACATATGACTTGGTGTCTTTCATAAAAAAAAGGTTACACCCTAACCTTGAGGGTCCCCACTCGTCCGATCCCACAAAATGAGTGGAGATGTTAATCAGGAAGTTGGTGTTTTTCATATATATAACAAATGGGGTTAATTTTCTTTGTTTTTAATTTATACTTACTTCGTTCTCATTTAACTGTCGTAGTGGTCAAAAATAAATTTTATTTTTATCTGTCGTAGTTACATTTTTAAAGTATTATTTATTGTATTTTTCTACATCTACCTTTATTTATTAAAGGATGGAAGATAGAAAACAACACTGTATTAATTATATTCAATGGTGTAGTTATCATTTTGATGTTAAATCAAAGCATTAACAATCTTTAATATATGTGTTTTTGACAACTACGGTTAAATAGGAACGGATTGAGTATTATATATTGCTAATAATATCAACAACAACAAAAAAAAAAAAAGAATAAGTCTTTAACCTTTCTGAAATAATTGAGCAGATTGCACCGCCCAAGCTATTCTCTAAACGTAATTATTGTATATTTTAAATTTTGCTGTGAATTCAGCGTAACGCTTTTTAACCACTCCTTAATCATTCCATACAGAATGATTTTTATTATATTATGTCATTTTCCATGATGTCATATAATTTGAACTAATATGCTTTTATCCTTTCAAAAAAATATATGCTTTTATCCGCGACAAGGATCCTGATCCCATTCTGACAGTTATCCTTTCAAAAAAATATATGCTTTTAAAAGCAGGGGGGAAGCAGGGTTCCCAAAGCCGAGGATCCTGATCCCATTCTGACACACAAATCTAGGCCTAACAGAAAAGACACACCAGCAGATAAACTATCCGTTATTACCACTAATACCCTTCATCTTTTCACCCCCTCTCAAACTAACATGTGGTTCTACAATATTTAGTTTGTTCTTGAAAGTCCAGAATGTTGTGATAGGCAATGGCTTAGTAAATATATCAGCTATCTGTTCTGATGAAGGAATGTAACAGGCTCATAGCTTCTTTTCCAACACCAGATTTCGAATGTAGTGTACATCCACTTCAATATGCTTTGTCCTTGCATGATACACGGGATTTTGTGCCAAGGTAGTTGCCCCTGTGTTATCACACCACAGAATTGGCACTGCTGGAAGAGGAAACCTGATTTCTCTCAGGACATGATCCACTGCATCTCCGATACCAAATTTGACAAGGCCCTATACTCATATTCACAACTTGATCTGTCAACTACAGATTGCTTTTTAGAGCTCCAAGTGATCAAGGATTTCCCAAGATAAACACAATACCCTCCAGTGGATTTTCTGTTTGAGGGACAGGCTGCCCAGTTGGCATCAGTAAATCCATGTAACTCTAGTGGCTTTCCTGGTATGAAATGCAGTCCATGGTTCATTGTGTCTTGAACAAATCTGAGCAGGCTCTTCAGTGCTTGCCAATGCTCAGTACAAGGTTCTTGCATAAATTGACTCAGAGTATTAACAGTGTATGCTATGTCTAGTCTTGTTATAGTGAGATACTGCAAAGCACCTATTGCACTTCTATAGATCCCTGGATTAGCCAAAGGCTCCCCCTGCTTAGGCACAAGTTGCTTTCCTGCAACCATAGGTGTGGGACAAGGCTTAAGATATTCCATATTGAGCCTCTTCAACAACTGAGAAGCATAATAAGACTGTGTCAAATATAATCCACTGTTATCTCTTGTCACCTACATTCCCAGAAAATTTGAGACAGGTCCCAAATATTTCAAAGAGAATTTGGAGTCTAGCAACCTGATAAACTTCTGAATCATAGTCTGTGTAACACCCCAAAATAGTGGGTTGTTATCGAGATATACCTTATGCTATTATAACATCTAGCAGTAAATAATATAAAATAGAAATGTGTATTTAATGGAAACTTATTATTATTATTATTATTATTATTATTATTATTATTATTTATAACTACAAATGTTATTTATTTGTCTGAATATATATAAATATAATTTGAGAACATGGAGATAATTTGGTGATAGGATAAGCACCACCCCTCAGCCGCATAAGAGTAGTTAAGATTCGGGGGAGATTATATCTATAATGTAGCTGATAAAATTTAGGTTGTTACAACAAATTTTCAAAAGTTTAAAATTTAAATTCTATCTTATCTTTTATCATTAGTAAAGAATTTTAACACTATAAATAGAAGATGGGTGTGGGTCTAAGATTATTAAGTCAAAAGAAAAGGAGTATCGGTAATGGTTGACATCGAGAGAGCAAGACTATGTAGCTCCATTTTGTTTTATTATTTTAAATTTTTTTACCGTGTCCTTTTTCTACATTTAGTTTGCTAAAGAATTAAGTGCATCTGCATCCGTACATGCATACATATAGGTCCATAGGTTTTGTTTGGTCATTTTTGAATAAAATAATACTTCTTTTGCAACTTGCCAATGTTTTACTAATATTAAATGTAAGTACTTTTTCGATTTGACAGAATCAATATTTTCGTGTGTGTATATATATATATATATATATATATGATAAAATAAAGGAGCTATTCAAAGATTTATACATTTGATGCATCTTACTATTTTGGTCAAATACTTTCCAAAGTGAATCCATTTGTTCCAACGAATCTGAAAACAGAAAAAAAAAATCCATGATATTCAAGGATCGAATCCAAAGTTCATTTTCTCATACCACTCCCACTATTCTAGCTGAAATTACTGTCCGTTGTCAACTCTATTAATCGTTAATGCAAAACTTATTTGTTCTTCCAAAGAACTTAGCTCCCGAGTCGAGTTACTCGGTTAAGAAAGTCGCTAAGGATTCATTGGTTAGTGATCCGAAATCACTTTCCTTATCCTCTACTTTCTTTAATTAATATTTCGGTTTAGACTCAAACTTAGTTTAGATGATTTCCCATTCTTGACTTTCCTTAAAAGGAAATAGTCTTAAACTAGCAGTTCGTTTGAGTAGACACTTCTCGTGAACTGTGGGATGTCTAGTGAAAGCGTTACCCAGTGGGACTAATTTTCTAATAAATCAGAAAAACATAAGATTAAAACTCCCACTAGTTTATCGGTTCCAAATACCTTCTAACTAGCAACACTTTAATTTATGATTCTCCAATTTTTCTATTAGAAAATGTCTCATGTAGTCACTACACAATTAAAATTCACTAGAAGAATATTACCGTCCCAATCATCTTTCAAACTAATTATGGTTGTCTCTCGTTCAACACGAGTGACAACAGTGACATACTTATTTACGTCACTTTGAGTCTTGAAGGCTCAAGAGAAATATCTCTTCTGAAAAATTAATCGCATGTATGATTAACAAGCACAACGTTCTAGTCACTTACCACTTTTAAACGAAGTCGTTATTAGTCAATTTAAAGCATACACTAACAGTCTAGTACCATAGAGAGAGATATATATATAGTTGTAAATAAAATTGACAGAAAAAGAATCCAAATTATACACTACTAATTGATTTTAGGAACTATAAACTAATTCATAGTCTGTCATACCGTTCCAAGGATTTAGTCTCACACCTCAATGCCGTCTTAGGGTAGGTCAAAGAGGTGACGACTAAATTGAGATCAACTCTCTCGATGATTAAATGGAATCGAACATCCAATTTTAATCCTCGATTACCTTTCTTTTTCAGCCAAGTTATTACCAAAAATACCCATAATGAGTGTGACCTACTGTTTCAGATTTTTAGGTAGACTCCGAGTGTGCCGCCTTAGGGTCAGTCAGTGACCCGACGAGTACCCAAAATCCTATCCTTTCGGAGACCAAGCCTTGAATTTTGATAGCGGTGAAGGCCTTGCCAGGAGGCCGGTCCCAGGCCGGCACGAGGCGTCACCATTCTCTCATGTTGCTTGTGTCAACAGTAGAGGCCGTGGGGTTGGTTGTCGCCTTCCCCGCTCCCACTCAATATTTTGAAAAAGTGGTGGGTTTACTGATTTCGTTTTTGGACTTGATGTATTTTTAAGGAACAATAACTCATGGGCCTGAATGGTGTCGGTTATGTGGGCTAGCCCACCCGACCTATTCGTTGGAACATATGTGGCCGTCAGATGGATCAGGGCTAGGGGAGCTCCGTTGAGCCGTATTCGCTCGTCGGATAGCTCAGCCTTGCCGGACCCACGTGCAAACGCCACACGTGGAGGGTTAAGTCGATCGAGCCTTGGCTCAGTTGACCACCCATCCATGGTTTGACCACTTTCGAACCATATTCGCCCATAATTGTTCAATCCCTTAACATCAAACTTTCACGTAGACACTACGGACAAAAAACGCAATCTCGTCGAGGTTTCGGGATTTTACTCCCTATGCTTTCGGAAGGTGGGATTCACCGAGAGTCCATCACCTAACCATGACGATTGACAAAACCCGGAATCCTCGGTTTCCCTAATTAGTTTCTAGTTAATATCATACAATTAATTAAAACTAATCGCGTGTTGTATACATGCCTAACTAATTCCTTGAATTAATTTCTACATGTATATGCATATGGAGTAGAATTCATGTTATGATGCATGTCATGGCAATTTTCCGGTTCTATGCATACATCCTAAGCATGCATACTAGTGCGGAAAATAAACATCAAGATGGACCGCTTGGCACCCCTATATCTAACCTATTAAAAAAATAAATAAATAAACCCTAACTAGGGTTTACTAGTTTCTAATACAATCTGTTGCTGATCCGTTTCATCGATGATCGGTCATCTAAACGAGTTTCGATGACCCAATTTTCTCCAGCAATCCGCCGATCCAACTGCTGCATCTGTTTATAACTGCAGCGCAGCAGTGTCTTCCCGGAGCCGATCGGGCATCGAGACAAAACCTGATCGACTTGAAATTTTTAGGGCTTGTTCATAACTCCATGTTAGTGAATCTGAACGGTTGGATCTTTGTCTCAACGTTCCAAACTCCTACAGAAATTCGACGAACTCACGGCTAGGGTTTTTATGGCTGTTGTGCTTTTCTGTTACAGCAGC
The DNA here is from genome assembly GCA_026214975.1 of Gentiana macrophylla. Lineage (NCBI taxonomy): Eukaryota > Viridiplantae > Streptophyta > Magnoliopsida > Gentianales > Gentianaceae > Gentiana > Gentiana macrophylla. Next base: position 85,892,792 of record CM047807.1, read on the forward strand.
AACTTTATTGTAGCGATCTGATATCGAGACGGACTCCGATCGACACCAAATTTTGAGGGCTTGTACATCAACTTTTGATCTTTATCTGACCGGAGGGATTGTCGTTTCAACGGCTCAATCAATGGGAAAAACAGAAAAACCGAACAGCAACAAAACAGATCTATTTCTAGGAAATTTAAAATTACATCAAAAAATAAATTACAAAATTTCCTATACTCATATAACGAATTTATATGAGTTTACAATAGATCTAACGGGTAAACAGTGTCAACCCCAATCCATCTCTTCAACCACAACAACCAATCACATATGCATATGAAAAAAAAATATCTACATGCAATTCCACTCCTTTTAAATTGTTTATCTATGAATATAATTCATAGATCGTGGAACCTGTCTCTGAAACCACATGAAAGGATGTAGGAGCTCAGATCTGTACAAAACAGATCTTTCCGCAGCAGATGGATCACGATCTATAAACTACACATCATAAATAAAGGATCTAAACTTCCTACAAGGGGGTTTAGATCTACTTACCAACAGTTGGGTGAGTAGCCACAATCTTCCAACGTGTTCTCCAAACGGCGGTTGGTGGACACAACCCAAAACAAAAAACAAGTTTTTCTCTCTAGTTTATGTGTGTATGTCGAAAATTTCATCTTTCATATGTCTTGAAGAACTCTCTTTATATAGGAGAGTAAATCATTGGCCTCCAAATTTCTAATTAATTAAATAAATAAGTAAAAAGAAATCACAATAAAAGATAATTACATTTATAAAAGATTGTGATTAATCAATCAATTATATTTTATTAATTAATTACTTACCAAGTAAATAATTAATCACACAAGAAAATCAATTCTTGCATTTTATGAGAGGGATGCGCCACACCTTAGGGTTTTAGGCCTACAAAAAATGTCTTTTTTGTGTATTATACTATTTAGCTCAACTAAATAATATTTCACATATCAATTAATTGGCCCAGCAAATTAATTATCACCGAGGCCCAATAACAAGAAAATACTCATATTATAGGAGCCAAGTTGGGGACCATGGACCTATAACCAGTAGCTCCAATAAATTAAGTAAAATATTCATCGAACAGAATATTCACACTTAAATTATTAATTTCGGGATTACGCCACCATAAACCTGAATCTGAACTCTACCAATTATAGATATATACTTACACTCAATCCTATGAGTAAATAAGCGTCCATTGATATAATCATCACATACGGACTAACCCTCCATAGACTGTCCATTCTGAGTGGGAAGTCTCCGTAAACCCGACTCAAAATATCTTATCCTTATTTACCATTAACCCTAGTGATCAATTAGTTCACATACCGGACTAGTAGCTAATTAGTCTAATATGAACTCCCGGGATCGAGCATTTTCTTAGGGCTAACAAATAAGGGGACTGGCTCTCTACTTCCCGCAGGAAGAAATGGATTTCGTGTCTTTGAAACATAGAACTACTCACTCATCAGGGAATAGTGCCAACGAGTGACTCAAATCACATATCAAAGTGATCCTTAACTAACACATCAAACACTACCCCGAGACAAGCAGTACCCTGTGATCACCTCAGGATTAAGGTCATTCCATATATGATCATCTAATGATTTAATAAGTTTTCTCGATTACGGAATTATATCGAGAAACCCAGATTAAATCGGTCCATTCCTATATGAATGCTATCATATATAAATGCCCCACTTAGGTACCCTCTACCGACAGTCCGGATAAGACTATCACATCCTAAGGTATTCTGGGTGCATTATTGGTATTTTAATCATGAGACCCTAAACTCTGATTAAGTTCACCACGGACTAACAGTTCAAGTATATCACCACTAACTCAATCCTCACGTGCATGCCATACACTGAGTTAAGCGGTTACATACTGATATACTTATGGCTCGTTTGGATTGATGGAATGTAATGGAATGGAATGAATCTGTTGGAATGGAATGCAATGGAATGGAATGATATCATTCCATTACTGTATTTGGTAGACAGTGGAATGAAATCGTTTCTTATTGTATTATTTATTTTTTTATTCCATTCCGGCCATTCCATTGGATTTTGGATGGAATGAAAATCATTCCTCCATTCTTCTGTTGCCAAACACGCCAAATTGATGGAATGGAATGAAAAAGGCATTCCATTCCATTCCATTACCGCAATCCAAACGTGCCATTAGGGTTTGCAGCAGTGTATTACTTACAAGCACAAATCAAGTAATAAGGTGAGATAAATTCTGTTATCCATTATCAAAATCAATTACACAAATTGTCTTTCAGGCACTACACCTAACAAAACTTTCATTAGATTGAAAATAGCAATAGTACACAAAATATAACATCATTCTGACACACAAATGTAGGTATAACAGAAAAGACGTACATCAACAGATAAACTATCCGTTATTGCCACTAATACCCTTCATCTTTTCAACTCTAGGTCTTTGTGGAAAGAACATCTAAAAGTGAAAGAGAGTTGCGCCAGCAACAATGGATCTTTTGGGACTACGGGTAACCAGGGGCGGAGGCAGGATTATGATCAATGGGGGGCGTGATTCTAAGTAAAAAGTGTTCCGAAAAAATCCGTAAAAATACACATCAAGTGAGCGTGACTCTAAATAATCAAAATGTGTATTCCGGAAAAAATCCATAAAGATACATAAAAAAAAATTTAGAAAAACAAAAGATAAAGATGAAGAGATAAGATATAAAAATGAAAATGAGATACATGGAAAAACAAAAAAGAAAAACGAAAGAGATTAAGATGAAAATATAAGATATGTGGAAAAACAAAAAATAAGGATGAGAATAAAAAAAACATACCAAGCAGGGATCGAACCTGCTCCTCCCAGCTACTAAATCAAACCTTGAACCATTGCAGCAAAAGCATATTCCTTTTGAATGTAGACAAATAATTTATATAAATACTTATTTGATAAAATATTAAATCTTGACAAGGGTACTATAGTAATTTCAAATGACAACTTAAGGGGGGCATGTGCCCCTTGCCCCTTGATAGATCCGCCCCTATGGGTAACCATTTGGATACTATATATATGTACGATTTTTTTAGAAGAATATATGTATACGATTTGGATATGCTTATTTTAACTGGAAAATGTTGTGTATATTTGTATGTATATATCATTTGTATTGTGAAACATATTTTTTTTTTTTAGCTAGAAAAAAGGACGGATGTGTTGTCTATAAATTTCCAAGAGTATGAGCGCGCGTTTGCAAATGCCAAATTTCATTTATTGTAGAAGCGTCTTGAAACGCCAGAATCATAAAAGTGTCTACTTTTTGTTATGTATAAAGATTAAAAACAATTAATATTCTACTTTTTGTTATGTATATAGATTAAAAAAACCAATTAATATATTGTATTATTAAATACTAATTATATATATGTCTCTATCACATCATAAATACTCTTTTGGAATATGAAATGAGCATATAAATATTAAATGTTAGGATAAGAAATGTTTGTAAAACATGCATTAAATGATGTATTGGTTTTCTAAATGGACAAATTTTGTAGGACAATTTTCTTTTCAAAAAATTGAATATTTTTTATGGGACTGAGCTAGTACATATAATCTTTTGGCAAAAAAAAGCGTCTTAAAAATGTTAAGAATCTTCTCAAAAAAAAAATGTTAAGAAGGCATAAAACACACCATCGTCTAATTATATGGCATTTTAAAATCACCCCTAAAAGCCATTCGTATTGTGGTTAATGTAAATCTCCATTGACGGATGACCATATATATTAAAAATATCTTAGAGTAAGTATGAATTCATGCTAGCTCCATGATCAATAGAATCTAAGATAAAATTGAGTTGTGAATTCGAGATGAAAGATCTAAGAGCAGCCTACAAAATTCTTAGCATGGAGATCAGAAGGAATCATAAAGATGAAAATTTATACCTACATTAGAAGAGTTATGTTGAGAATGTCTTAGAGAGATTTGTCATGAAAAATGCCAACCTTGGTGGTACTCCATTCGCTAGTCATATTAAACTATCATATACTCAATCGCCAAAATCATATGAAGATAAGATGTTTATGAAAAATGTTCTATATTCGAGTGCAGTCAGAAGTCTCATGTATGCCATGTGATGGAGGACCATCAAGCCATCATCGTTTTCTACATGTCTTATGGTCCACAATTTCACTTTGATGATTGTTAACCGTCGGAGGCTTATATCAAGATATTTACATGAGATTTGCATGCCCTTCAACATGGGAAACTTATGGAACTATAATTTATCATTTATATGGATATTTTGAAGGTTCCACATAATTATGGGGGGTTGGTTCATTGGAGATTACAAGTTGTCCTTTATTTGGGCTAAACTCGGTAGGTTTGCATATTCTCATGGACTTGCACATTTTAATCGATCCAATGGTAATCCAGTGGACTATTTTGATCTAAGAGAAGCCCACTGTGATGAAGTTGATTGACGTGATCAGTCAAGTGATAATAAAATACTCGATCACCATAAACCAATACTGGCAAGAGGACTAGGTCCATCGTAGTATAGCTATAGCGAATCAATGTCGATCCCACAGGGAACCAATTGTGAATCATCTACATATAAACAATCAATTAATCATGTCGAGCACACAGAGGCGGTCTAAGACCAACAAAATACAAGGTAAGGTAAAAACTGACTCGACACAACACAAATAAAGACAACGTAATTAACCTCCCCAGTCATTGTGTTATCGTTTGGATCTAGAGATTCTATATAATTAAACTAGCCTCAATAACTATTAATCCAATTCGTATTTCTTTTATATTGGCTATGGGAGTCATCCCCCTAAACTTGACTTAGTTCCGGGTAGGACACTAAATCACTGTGCTATATTACATTACTTCGCTTCGTAGGCCTCCATCTCATATAACTTGCACGCTTACAAAACTAGGGATGCCGATATAAACCGTATTCCTCATCTAGGCAACATTCCTGTGGTTAGGCGTACTTCCTAAGTGATCGTCAGTCTCTGTCCCATTAACACTAACTTCGTAGGTATCATGTTAATCTACGATGTACGTATAACTAGGTGCTAGCAATTCCCAAATATAACACAGATCTAGATCTCGCTGAAAGTCCCGGAAGATCAATTCATGAGCCGACCTAGGAGTACTATATTGGTATTTCCTAATAATATGCTAATTAAAACAGACGAGCAACGTAGTCGTAGCCATACCTACTAAGACAAGAAATTCTAGGTGGACAATCACACCATAAAGACGTGGCTAGAATGACGCGGTGAAAACCTAAATCTTAGCGTTTCTATATACGTAACGGATAAAATAGAAATTCATAAAGAAATTATATAGATCCACTAAAAACACGATTGTCGATTATACCAAAGTCATCTATAGATCACCGGATAACAGATCTGAGCGTGTGGATCCTTATAGACAAGGAATCCCCACTGCCTCATATCGTAGCCTTAGATCTACATCGTTCGGTGAAGAACGAACAACCTCAAACGATAAACAATAATTGCTGTTGACTTGTATAAAAGCTGCTCTGAAAAACTGAGCATTTGTGCTATGAAAAGTTGTATTAAAGTTGTATTGCGTTCCCTAATGTTTGGCTATGAAACAATGTATTTATAAGCTACAGAAACCGACTTAAAATCGTATTTCCTAAACGCTACTGGAGTCTAAAACGCATCGAGATAACTCCGAGCCAATCCGATAATTTTCCCGAACTCGCTCCCAGCGAGCTGGCCAGTCTCTGAGTGGCTCGCTGGCTTTTCTTGTTTGTTACTCCACTCCTCGTGCTGATTTGATGTCTATCTTCAATACGATCTGATTCTGCTCTGAATTATCTTGAGATTTATTTCCTTATATCGGTAGATATCCTTCTGATTTACCGTAATCTGTAAAATCAATAATTATCACACAGTAAATCATATTTTAATAATAAAAATAGATAAATACCAAATTATATTCTACAAACAACATAACATTAAATAAACATTATAAACATGTGATTTAATATAAAATATATATTATTAAGCTCGATTTAAGGATAACGTTGATGACTTTTACGGGTATAATTTGACCATCATCAACTACCCCCACTTAGACTTTGATCTTCCCGAACAAAGCATCAATAAGTCATTCCCCAAGATAACAATTTCCAATGGTCAAATCATACTTACACAAGAAACTCGAGTCAACTCATACCATTCATGCCCATAAGGTATCCATTATTCGCTACTCGCTAGGAATCGAAGTGATGTGTGCATGTGCATTCAGTTTTATATAATTGTGGCAAGATTAGAGTTTATGCTAAATTCGCAATCTCAACCTACCAACATCAGTATTCCCACTTCTTAAGCCTCACATGGGTAAAGACATGGTGCAATAAGCAAGAGCGTTATCCAAGAGGTTTTTGGACTCGGAGACCGAGAAATACTCGAAGCCTCTTAAAAAGTTGAATTTCTTCGCTTTTTCATAATTTCAAGTATTAACACCTCTCAGGAAAGAAACTTGCTTTAAAAGTAAATTATGCATTGCAAGAATCCCCCTCTCACGGATTAGTCAATAACGTGAATATTACCACAAGCGTGAGGCTACTTTGGTAATGTTACTACAAGCCCAGTGTTTAACGTATTGTCAAAACACAAATAATTCTCAAGCTTATTACTCCGCTTTGATGGCCAGAATATAGGAATACATCAGCAGATAAATATCGATACTAAGCTCACATAATTTCTTCAGTTATTCTAATTCGTGCGGTAACCGTCGATTCAAAGATTGAGTAATCGAATAATAAATAACTACTTGCAAAAATCGGCATGAATATCCTTAAATTTACATTCACATAAGTGTAAAATGATCATGTACTCATGCACTCAGTTCCTTTCTTACTAATTCACAGCTAGGAACTCACAATTCTAAGGGTACGAGATTATTAATTTGGCATTTATTTAATTTTTTCAATTTCCACCGTTCTTTTTCACACATATTAGCTAAGTCTCCTACCCCCCACTTAAACATGGCATTGTCCCCAATGACAAAGAAAAAAATGAGAATTTAAGAAAAAGACTTAGCTCTGGAAACGGCTCTCAAGTCTCAAGTAAGAAGCAGAATGTAGACGTAATCCAAGCATGTCGTGGGACTTCGGGGCACATCAACAAACCATAGATCGAACAAGAAGTATATCGCTACAAAATAATTCTTCAATAAAGCTCGAAACTCGTTACAGCGTTAGCCCATAAAAAGTAATAATCGAATAAAAAGGAATACATTAAACCTTAAACATATTTAAGTCCTTAATACGATTACATTTTCAAACTATGAATCCCGACTTGTTCTTAGTACCACATTATTATTAAGAAAATACGACAACAGACTTGATACGTAGGAAAACATACTAGTAGAGAAATATAAAGACACAATCAATCGCCTGAGGGATATGAGAAGAAGAGGGCTCCTGACCCTCAAAACCAAGTGGTGGTGTAGGCCAACGTTCACGTCGGATCCTAGAGACATCATCTCCATCTATATTTCTCACAATCCTTCCGACCATGTGATGAGTCTCAGCCACTGTCCGCTCCATTCCATCGATACGAGCTAAAAGTTGCTCCAAGTCTCGCCCTCGTCCGGCGGCATTGCCTTCACCGTTATTCCTAGCTTGGCGGGGTCGAGGTGGTGGCCATGGATGTGGGTTGGCATTGGTGAGAGCCGGAACGGATGCTCTTGACAAGGGAGTCTCCGGGTCAACATACACATCGGCCCCTAACTCTTGGCAGCCAGCCGCTATTGCAATATTTGAAATCATAGAACCGTAGGGCAGAATGGTCCTTTTCTTCCTGGCTACCTCGGTCATGTTCCTCCGCAAGATTGTTCCCAAGTCTACTGGTCGCTCTAACCATAACCAATACATCATGGTAGCATGATGGTCATAAACCGTTGAGGTATGGCCGGATGGAAGTATATCGGAACAAATAAATCGGTGTAACAACTTGTCTTCCTAAGTGGAGAATGTCGCCTCTTGAAAATTGCGAGCATATCAACCCATATACCACTTGATATTGAAGTGATTACCGATTTCTTCTAACTGTGCGTCAGAATGGTCATACACATTTGTAAATTCCTCAGGGTCATCCATTAAATCATCCAAATTAAAATAATTATTGATAGTGGTAGGTGACATAGAAAACGTGCAGCCTCTAACCGTGGCAGTGTGGGAATGGGGATGCACCTCTAAATAAGCATAGAATTCTTTTACCAAGGACCCGTTACCACGAGTAGGCGGCTCGGCCTCGTACTCCTAATTATGATAAGCGATAAGATCCCTAACGAGTTCCCCGCAATTCTCAAGATCTACGCCTCTTCCTCGATGCACCGTCACATTGCTCCAATGGGTACGAAATGCCTCGTATACCGCGGGGCTAACAAATTGCGGTACCCCGTCAATTACCGGAATAGCGTCACCATCGAGAACAAATTGCGCCCCAGCCCGATGAATCTGTGGTTGATTCCTTCTACTACGATTGTTCCGATTCATCCTGCTACGCTTAGAAAAGCACCCCAATTCAGTTTCTGCCTTGAAAAGGGACTCGCTGGGGGCAAGTCAAGGTCTCGCTGGGGGCGAGCTACCCAGTCCTGGCTCGGCTCGGCTCGGCTCATTTTGCTAATTGACACCTTGAACAGCCCGAAATGTGTAATTTCCAAACTTTTAGGAACTAAATTGAATGAGAAATGGCCTCATTTAAATTTATAAGATTTGGAAAAAGGTAGATAGTGAATAAATTTGGGTAAAAAATGGTATAAATTGGCTAAGATAGCATCACAACAATTTTTCTACATAAATTAGGTGTGAGAGAAAAAATGGAGGTTTAGAATGTGATGGGTTTAGAAAAATGATAGAGAAAGAAAGATATGAGTAGAAATGATAGAAGGTTAGAAATTTGTGAATTGGGTGTGGTAGAAATGTGGGTAAAAGAGGGGTTTAAATAGGTAAAGGATAAGGGAAAAAGAGAGGGAAGTGAAAATGAGTTTGAATTTGAGAAAGATGGTGATTGGTGGATTTAGAGAGGAGAGGATTGATGAGGTGGAAAGTGAGAAAGGTAAAGGTGGAAGATTGGGATATAGAATAAGTGTTGACCACTTTTTTAATTTTTGACCCTCAAAAATTAAGATTGGAAGATAGGAGGGCAACCCAAAATTTATTGATACTTTTACACTTTGCCAAAAATATTGTCCTAAAAACTACCCGGTGAAACAGACAGTTTCGCATGGGCCAGTCTGACCAAACTGTCTCCGATTTACTCCATCCTGCCTCCAGTCAGTTTCATTTTAAAACTCATGCTTCGCTCCCGTCTTCTTCTCGGCTTGGTCGTATACTTTTTATTCCTAATTTAGCATATTATCCTAGACACACCTATGAAACTCTACTTCACGTCGCAACGAATCGAGTAAAAAAGCTTTTGCACATCCTTAACCCAACGGTCATCGGAACATGGAAAAAATAAAAAACCTCAACCCTTTTAACGTTACTTTTATTTGACTCAAAGAAAAGAAAAAGAAAAAGAAAAAGATAAGGAAAAGGATTAAAAACCTAAAAACCTAAAAAAATTACGTAAACCTAAGGGATAGAAAATAGTTCTGAGTTATTAAAGTCCTCAGCTCGACTTTCCAAACATCGTCATTCCATTTAACTACCGTCCTTTGCCTTTCAGATTTGCACCCGGTTAGCCTTTACTGAGGATTGTTTACCTTCTCTGAGGATGCGTGCTTTTCCTCGTGTCGTGAGGCCTAGGAAAACACAGTCATCCTTACCATCCAAACAGGCACCAACCTCAGCCTCTGTCTCAGAAACTAGTGAGCTCTTTGAAGATCGAACTCTACGAGTTCTCTTTTTAACACGCCTCCGTCTATCTTTAGAACTTAAGCTCTCTCGACCCTCAGCATCTTCTTTGGATGGGGCGAACCCACCTCCGTACACAGTTTCTGCCTCGTCAGCCAGATGCATTGAGGTATCTACCGGTACTGTATGCTGGGATTGAGCATCTATTTCCTTTCTTAAGACAGACGGAACTCTAACTCACTGTTTCTCGTGACAGCGTCAACTTTGTCAACATTTCCTTGACTAGGAATCAAGGCAGTGTCCTCCGCACCATGAACCTTGATTACAGAAATACTAGGCGGAAGCGGATATCGGGGTCTAAGAATCTTATGCACTTCCGAGCCTTTAGCATCAGACAGTGTAAGCTCGAAGTGGGCCATGTCTACTTCAGCCCTCGAGGTTGCAATAAATGCTCTACCCAGCAAAAGCGGGCAGTTAGGATCCTCTTCCATGTCCATCACAATTATGTCGACTAGGAAGCGCAGCTTCCCAATCCCTATAATCATGTTGTTCAGGGCTCCGGTATTCACTAGTACGAGAGCCATCCGCAAAACGGATGGTCATTGGCGTATTCATAAGAACATAAACACCGATTCTCCTACAAACGCTAAAAGGAACAATATTCAGGCTCGATCCAGAATCAATCAGTGCTAAGCCAGCCTTCTTCTTATCTAAGACGACATCAACAATAAACACTCTGGGATCTCCTAACTTGGGTAGTAAATGAGCGCGATCCTCTAAGTCTTCTGCCTCAGGTTGGCAGGGCACTAAGGGTTTAGTGTTGAAGTCAGGCTCAGGGTCAGAATCAGAACTCGGATATTCAGGAGGTGGGGGAAGAGATGGTAGATACTCGGGATCAGATTCAGACTCAGAACTAGAGCTATAAGTAGAACTATAATCAGAATCATAAATAACAATAGGGGTACGAGCAGTCATACCTTGGAAAAGAGTGGAATTTCTTACTTCCCGTCGCTCATGCCTCTGTCTTTTTCGTTCCTCCAATCGCTTTTGCGTATCCGGCCTCAATGGTGTGGTTTTAGTGCGTAAGACATTAACCTCTTCCTTCTTTGCTTCTGAAATTTGATTAGTCGACATTTTCAGCTTGACTTGAACAGTATTCGATGGAACAAGTGATTTCTCTGGCTCTCTACAAACATACGAAAAACATGCAAACGTCAGTAAACTAACAGTCAGCATGACTACTCATGCTGCCGTTAGACCTACAGACTACAAACAGGGGTAAAACAGACACAACGAAAACCTAGAATGCTGAAAAAGTGACCTCGCTGGCAGCGAGCATAGCTGGGAGCAAGCCCAGATGGTTTTTTTTTTACAAACGGACAGCCAAAGAGACTCTAAAAACATAAAACCAGACTCTAAAACAGAAAACTCGACAAGAATAAAAAATTATTTTTATATAGAATTGATTTTTGGCTCCCCGGCAACGGCGCCAAAAACTTGATTGACGTGATCAGTCAAGTGATAATAAACTACTCGATCACCATAAACCAATACTAGCAAGAGGACTAGGTCCATCGTAGTATAGCTATAGCGAATCAAGGTCGATCCCACAAGGAACCAATTGTGAATCATCTACATATAAACAATCAATTAATCATGTCGATCACACTGAGGCGGTCTAAGACCAACAAAAGACAAGGTAAGGTAAAAACTGACTCGACACAACACAAATAAAGACAACGTAATTAACCTCCCCAATCATTGTGTTATCGTTTGGATCTAGAGATTCTATATAATTAAACTAGACTCAATAACTATTAATCCGATTCATATGTCTTTTATATTGCCTATGGGAGTCATCCCCTAAACTTGACTTAGTTCCGGGTAGGACACTAGATCACTGTGCTACATTACGTGACTTCGCTTCGTAGGCCTCCATCTCATATAACTTGCACGCTTACAAAACTAGGGATGCCGATATAAACCGTATTCCTCACCTAGGCAACATTCCTGTGGTTAGGCGTACTTCCTAAGTGATCGCATCAGTCTCTGTCCCATTAACACTAACTTCGTAGGTATCATGTTAATCTACGATGTACGTATAACTAGGTGCTAGCAATTCCCAAATATAACACAGATCTAGATCTCGCTGAAAGTCCCGGAAGATCAGTTCATGAGCCGACCTAGGAGTACTATATTGGTATTTCCTAATAATCTGCTAATTAAAACAGACGAGCAACGTAGTCGTATCCATACCTACTAAGACAAGAAATTCTAGGTGGACAATCACACCATAAAGACGTGGCTAGATTGACGCGGTGAAAACCTAAATCTTAGCGTTTCTATATACGTAACGGATAAAATAGAAATTCATAAAGCAATTATATAGATCCACTAAAAACATGATTGTCGATTATACCAAAGTCATCTATAGATCACCGGATAACAGATCTGGGCGTGTGGATCCTTATAGACAAGGAATCCCCACTGCCTCATATCGTAGCCTTAGATCTACATCATTCGGTGAAGAACGAACAACTTCAAACGATAAACAATAATTGGGGGGACTTAATTACAAAGAACAAAGAACAAATTAATACAAGCAACTCACATAATTGCTGCTGACTTGTATAAAAACTGCTCTGAAAAACTGAGGATTTGTGTTATGAAAAGTTGTATTAAAATTGTATTGTGTTCCCTAATGTTTGGCTATGAAACAATGTATTTATAAGCTACAGAAACCAACTTAAAATCGTATTTCCTAAACACTAATGGAGTCTAAAACGCGTCGAGATGACTCCGAGCCGATCTGATAATTTTCCCGAACTCGCTCCAAATATTGCCACTTTGCCGCCAAAATGTGTCGATCTACGATTGGCTCACTGGCTTTTCTTGTTTTTTACTCCACTCCTCGTGCTGATTTGATGTCTATCTTCAATACGATCTGATTCTGCTCTGAATTATTTTGAGATTTATTTCCTTATGTCGGTAGATATCCTTCTGATTTACCGTAATCTGTAAAATCAATAATTATCACACAGTAAATCATATTTTAATAATAAAAATAGATAAATACCAAATTATATTCTACAAACCACATAACATTAAATAAACATTATAAACATGTGATTTAATATAAAATATATATTATTAAGCTCGATTTAAGGATAACGTTGATGACTTTTACGGTATAATTTGACCTTCATCAGAAGTATATGTCCAAATGAAGAGAATAGTTTTTTACTTTAATTATTTTAACACATTTGGGCCAAATAGTATGGATCAAAAACTAAAGAGGAGAAGATGGGCTTTTTGCTATTTCTTTTTATTTGGAGTCTTATGATTATTATTGATGTCCAATAAGGCCTACCAAGGCCATATAACACGAAATATATGAGTTTTATGGTGATTGATTTCATCAAATCTTCATATTATTTTGGTAGATAATCAATCAATCTGATTGGGAATTATTTACTAATGATTGATTTGAAGATTTCTTTTATTTTAGGATTTTTTTTTCTTTTTCACCTAGACATAAAAGGTGACTAGGTTCATTGTTATTTATCTTTTTCTTATTTCATTTTATTTCTAGAAAATAAAATGACAACATCCTTAGTCCATAAAAGGAGTGGCACACCAAATGTATTTGATACCTTGAATTATAATCATATTGAGTGTTTTCTCTTAGAGTTTTTACAACTTTTGTTAAGTGCATTTTAAGTTTATGAGCATAGCTTAAAGTGTTTCATTGTAGACTTTGGTTTAAGGATCATTAAAAGGGTCTTGACTTCTTCATAGTCATTGGTTCTTCTAGTCTCATCCTTGAGTTAAACTATTTTTGCTCAAGTCTTTCCCTTCATCTTATTCTATTTTTATTTTCATTTTGGGATCTAAACGTGGTTATTCATTGTATTACTTAGGGTTCTTGACAATTTCATTGTTAAGGGTCCGAGGTATACATCAGTTGGTATCAAAGCAAGTGGTTCAATCCATTTGTTTTGGTGTTGCTGATTTGACACCCGTTTCTATTTCAATTCGTTTAATACCCATAAAAACTCAAACAAAAATCTGAAATTTGTATCACATATAAATCACCAATTGATATTCATTTTCTCTTTTTATTGCATCTAAAAATTCGAATCAAATCATAATGAAAACTGCACCCCAACACAGAATACTCTGTTCTGAAATTCTGGAGTAGTAGATCTTCTTTCGAATTTCATTTGAGTGGGTTATCAAATTCCAAATTCATTGAAAATTGGTGGTGTGATAGGAAATTGTCTATTCTACAACTTTTATTTTTTGATTTTTTCCATATTCGTCGTAGTGTGATCACAATTGGCGAAATAAGTCACTGCTACAATTCTGGAAAATTTTGACAGATTGAGTCAGTTGACAAACAACGATTGTTTGTTCAACCTATAAAAGTCAAAAAAAATCTGAATTTTCGGTATCATCTACGTAACTCATTATTCTACAAATTTCCTTTTCGCTTCCAGTTGAAATTCGTTTTTGTTTGGGCTGCACGTGGCAATAAGTGCAGGACTGAATTTCTGGACAAAATCAGGATGTTATCACCGAACTCCAATTCAAGTGCTAATCATTAAGGCACTGATTAAAAGGTGATAACCTGATCTAATCCAAGTTTTTCGGAGTATTTTAGAGTCAAAAACAAAGAAAAAACAAAAAAAAAATAGTTATATAAAGGGCCAGTCACTCAAAGGTGCCCCAAGTTTGTTACATCTTTGATCCCTTCCACATCTACTCCATTCTTTTGTCTTTTCTTCTCACATTTGAATCCATCATAGCCTTCTCTTCTTGTGATTTGAGGACTAAGGATACAGTGATTCACAGAGCATTGCAATCATATTATTGTGCACTTTTTAATCGTTTATTACTTTAATTGAGAAAGAGCGGAAAAAGGCATTTGTGTGGTGAGTCTATAAGAGGGGAGAGAAAAGCCAGAGTGAATCATCAATCACCCAAATAAAGAGTGAAAGTGAGGATTTTTTTATTTTCTTTTTGTCTAAATTTTTTCCTTTCTTTGTAAATAAAAAAAATAATGTCACATTATCTTTGCTTTTCTTGCGGAAATCCTAATTACAATTCATAAAATCTTTTGATATTAGTAAAGGGGTATCTAAAACTCCTAATACTCATGATTAAGATTTTAAGACCAGAAAGGGAACAACTTGTAAATATCATTATTCTAGTTCCTTTAAAACTAGAGATTTATATTGTTTAATTTGTAATGATTATGAGCATTACGATCATAAATGTCCTACTTTGAGGAAACAATATAGTGATCCAGTTATTGATCATAAGCACATAAGAAATGCCAAAATTCCTTATTGTAATTCTCATGATTCTTTTTGTTCTAGATCTACTAATTTCACACAAAAAGATGATGTACAAAATCTTGATTTGGAAAAAGCATGGGTTGAATTGGTTGAGAAAAAGAAAATTAAAAAATGGGGTCAAAAAAGAAATTGAAAAGAATAATGAGGATGGAGGAAATAAAGTTGAAAATCCGAGAGATTTTGACGGAGAAAATTTAGCCGAAAAAGAAAATCTTGTGAGGATGTGAGGATTTCTAATTTTAAAAATGCTTCCTCTTTGGTTTATTGTGAGCAGGTGGGTGAAAGCGAGCAACACTGGAACCATGATGATGCTGCCAAAAAATGGACCTACCTACGTGGCACCTTTTCAGTGGCTCAACACTAAGTAGGGAGAGAGAAACGACGCCGAGTGACCCAGTCGGCTAGTCACTCCATCTCTCCCGGATCGATCGTATTCTAGCACCGACCTCAATCCTCGAGACCAAGTCCGGATTCACCCGACATGCGGGTCGGCCAACACTTGTAATCTAACCTACCTTTGACCAACCTTATCGGTTGGGCTAAGTCCCTCACGGACCTATTATTCTATGCACCAGACTCCGAGCCCATGACAGCTCGGCTATTCTCCCCGACCTCTGTAGGTCGGATCGACCAGTCCGGCTCAGCTACCTAAGTCGGCCAGAGTCAGTCCCTAATCGTATTCCCCACGTTTATTATAAACAGATAACTACGAAAGAATCTTGAGCCATAAATGCTCCAATCTTTATCACTTAATACAAATATTCGAATACCGTAATTATCTCCTATAATCAAGGAGATTAATCAATCATAATCCTTTTCCTTAGGGAACACGGCAATTTAAGCCCAATAAGGACAAGGCCCACGCCGCCTTAGGGCATAACTCTTCTCTATATAAACCATCCCTAAGGAACTACGAAGACTTGATTCCAATTCAACAGTTGGATACGTAGGCAGCTTGAGAAACGACATCTCAAGTGCAGTCTAAACCACCACCAAAACACCCCCTCCTTTTCATCGTTATTTGTATTTCTGGAGCACCCCTAGGTTATCACCAAGGGAAGAACCCTAGATGTTTACCCCGACGATTTTTGGATCGTCACATGAACAAGTGGTTGCGAGTAAGGTTAAAGAAGTGGAGTCTTCTGATTCCTTGCAAACTGAGGAGTTCTAACAAGATTCATGGTGATGGACCGAATTTGTTTGGTAAGGATTGATCATACTTTTGAATCTAATGTGGTAAGCCAATAAACTGTAGAAAATATTAATTTGAAAACTTATGATCATCCAAACCCATATAATCTACAAGGGCTTAATGAGTTTGAGGAAATTAAGGTTTCAAAGCAAGTTGTGATCTCATTTTCTCTTAGGACTTACAATGATCATATCTTATTTGATGTCATCCCTATGCTTAATTGTCATATAATTTTGGGAAAACCTTGGTCAAATGAAAAGAAAGCTATGTATGATGGTAAACTTAACAGGTTTCGATTTAAGCAAAATAAGAAAACCATTATAATAACTTCTTTGAGTAATCAACAAGTTCTTGAAACCCAACTAAAAATGGCTAATTCAAGAAAAGAGTCATATTTGAAATGTTTAAGCCAAAAAAATAAATTTGTTAAACCAATGGTGCAAAATAATGATTTGGGATGCGATGTGCTAAATCTGAATCTGATCTTAATTCTTTGAATGGAAATTGCGAGCATGATTTAGAAATGGATCCAACAAATTATATGGATGAGAATGGATCTAATGTGTGTTCGGAAATAAATGTTGAAAATCTTGAAATCAAGTGGTATGACAATCCTTTGTTTGATGAGGAAGAATTGAGTGTAAATTATTCCATTGGCCAAATAATTTTCATATTTATTATAATGAACTTTTTCAAATGGAACATGAAGCACTTAATTCTGATTTTCGTGAAAGGATTCAATTGGAAGATGTTGATGTGAGTAAAAGTCTAGATGTGATTGAAATGCAGTCTTTTGTTGGTAAATCATGTCTTATACAGGTTGAAGAATCTCCACCTATTTTTGGTGTTTGTGGAGATAAAGATGGGAGTTTTATAGAGATAAAGGACTTAAGATCTTTTCATAATTATTTAGATCCTTTTCTAAATGATAAAGAAATTATCTTTAATTCTCATCATTTTGGTGATAGTGATTTTCATGTCTCTCAATTTTCCAAGACATGTTCTTCTATTCAGAGATTTGAATGTGATGAAAATAAGCGTAAATTTGGCAAAAAGGATTTAATTGATTTTGTTAGAGAGAAAGTGAAAGCTGAAGCATATCATCTTTATTTTAGTTTTCTACTATATAAAAATGTTGTGCTTACTGAACTTGAAATTTTGCGGAACTCTTATGCTTTATACTTTTATCAAGATAACTTAAGCATGTGTGGAGTTTTTGATATAAAAATGAGAGTAAGTTTGCTTAAAAAGGAAAGGTTTTCGAAAGTTTGTCTGAGTGAAAATTTTGCAAGGAAAAAGATATTAAATTTATTTGATTTCTTTGGGAATAATGGAGGAAATAATATCAGTGGAATAGATTTATTGCAGAGGAATAATAAACACAAAGTTAGAGGACTAATCCACTAAACTTTTGTTCTAGCTTTGTTGTTTTTGTTGGTTGTGGTTGGCAGGATCTTGATGATGTAATCAGAATATCCATGATGTTTTGGATTCGAGGACGAATCTTTTCAAAAGTGGAGGATATGATGGAGGACCATCAAGCCATCATCATTTTCTACACAGGTCTTATGGTCCACAATTTCACTTTGATGATTGTTAACCGTTGGGGGCTTATATCAAGATATTTACATGAGATTTGCATGCCCTTCAACATGGAAAACTTATGGAACTATAATTTATCATTTACATTGATATTTTTAAGGTTCCACATAATTATGGAGGGTTGATTCATTGGAGATTACAAGTTGTCCTTTATTTGGGCTAAACTCGGTAGGTTTACATATTCTCATGGACTTGCACATTTTAATCGATCCAGTGGTAATCCAATGGACTATTTTGATCTAAGAGAAGCCCACTGTGATGAAGTATGTGTCCAAATGAAGAGAATGGTTTTTTACTTTGATTATTTTAACACATTTGGGCAAGAGCATGGATCAAGAACTAAAGAGAAGAAAAGATGGGTTTTTTGCTATTTTTTTTTATTTGGAGTCTTATATTATTATTGGTGTCCAATAAGGCATACCAAGGCCATATAGCACGAAATATATGAGTTTTATGGTGATTGATTTCATCAAATCTTCATATTATTTTGGTAGATAATCAATCAATCTGATTGGGGGATTATTTACTATTGATTGATTTGAAGATTTCTTTTATTTTAGGAATTATTTTTATTTCTTTTTCACCTAGACATAAAAGGTGACTAGGCTCATTGTTATTTCTCTTTTTCTTATTTTATTTTATTTATAGAAAATAAAATGCCAACATCCTTGGCCTATAAAAGGAGTGACACACCAAATGTATTTGACACCTTGAATTATAATCATATTGAGAGTTTTCTCTTAGAGTTTTTACAACTTTTGTTAAGTGCATTTTAAGTTTGTGAGCATAGCTTAAAGTGTTTCATTGTAGACTTTGGTTTCAGGGTCATTAGAAGGGTCTTGGCTTCTTCATAGCCATTGGTTCTTCTAGTCTCGTCCTTGAGTTAAACTACTTTTGGTCAAGTCTTTTCCGTCATCTTATTCTATTTTTATTTTCATTTTGGGATCTAAACGTGGTTATTCATTGTATTACTTAGAGTTCTTGACAATTTAATTGTTAAGGGTCCGAGGTATACATCATCATGATTTGAACATGTCTAGACATTTTGCATGCAATTAATGTGGTGAGCATGTATACATCATGTCCAAGAAAAACACATTGGCAGGTGGTGAAATGGATGCTAAGATACGTGCGTGGTACTTCAGACACTTGTTTGGAGTTTGATATAAATTCAGGCACATTGGTTTGTTTTGTGGATTCAGACTACGATGCAGATCTTGACAAAAGAAGATCCCTAACATGCTATGTATTTTATATAGGTGGTTATGATGTTAGATGGAAAGCTACGTTACAACAAGTTGTGTGTTGTCTATAATTGAAGCATAGTATATGGCAATGACAGAGGCAGACAAAGAAGCTTTGTGGTTGAAGAATTTGAATGGTGAGCTTACCTTACATTGAGGTGTCTTTATCATCCATTGTGACAGTCAGAGTGCTATATACCTTACAAATTAAGGACCATAAGTATCATGAGCGGACAAAGCATATTGGTGTGAAATAACTATTCATTCATGAGACAATTGCCGAAAGGGCGGTTTTGGTATAGAAAATCAGTGCCAAAGACACTCCTGCAGATATGTTTATGAAGCCTCTTCTGGTTGCTAAATTCAAGCAGTGCTTGGACTTAATTGGCGTTGTATGATGATTTGGAAGTATGTGGATAAGATAGAGCAATATCACTATTTTTGGATGTTGAACTTTATCCAAGATGGAAATTTGTTGGAGTTGTGGGTTAAAACTCTCACATCGTTCGTTTTGCAAAAGGTAGCCAACATCAGCTGCTATAAACATGGAAAATGATATATGCACTACACATCATGTTTCACTACACACTTTTTAGCTATTGATTAAAATGTAAAACACATTAAATGATATGAGCTCTTCATAATCAATGGTTAAAAATGTGTAGTAAAAATGTTCTGACATGTTGTGTAGTGGATGTGTCACTACTCTATAAACATAGTCTTTGGGCTATATGTTTTGGTAATATGTAAAACCTTGTATAAACTTTAATATAGCCTATTGCCTTGACATTTGTCAATTGTGGCTTAAAGAGGGTTGTCTTTTATATTCACCATTCTAGCAGTATTGTCTTACTTTTTGCTCGTGGACGTAAGTCAGTTAAGCGAACCACATAAACTTATTGTCTAGTCATAGTTTAATATTTTCTTTTTCTATTTACATTTTCTTATTGCCTATAAAGATTATTGCTCGGGTTTGTTTTTCCTTAAAATAAATTAAAATCTTTTGAAATATTTGATTGACGGAATAATTATGGTATAGTGTTCAAAGACCACCTAAGTTATCAAATCATTATATCACACAGGGGCGGACTTACCATGCTGCAAGGGGGCACATGTCCCCTCTTATGTTATCGCTTGTAATTGCTATAATACCCTTGTCGAATTTTAATATTCTATCAATAAAGTAACTATATAAATTATTCATCTGTCTAATGAGAAAACCGTTGTTTGTTCTCATAGTTCAGGAATTGATTTAATTGTTGGTATGTGTCGGTTCGATACGGATTTTTCGAAACACTTATTTTACTTAGAATCACGTCCATAATTCTGCCTCCGCCCCGCCCCAGATGTCACAACCAATTAATTTCTTTTCACTTTTATCAAGTTGAGAGTCATTACCTTTATATAGTTGGACACATGCTTGTAACATATCATTGTCAATAGCAATATGCAGTATCACGGGATATTTGAAGGCATAATTGTCTAAAATATAAATAAAAAAATAAAAACACAAAATGGTTTAGGTGGGTATTGAATTATTGGCGAAAACATGTAGCTGGTGGCTACACATTTGCATTATTATTTAATCATTTACCTAATTTTCGGTGTTCACGTTTTAGGGGGTCTGCCGCCGACAGTGTATATTGTCAACATGGAGCGTTACTCGAAAATAATACATCTAAGAATATATATAAAATGATATAAATCATATATTTTATATATGAAAAATAAAAACTGAGCAAACCAATTACAGAAATCTTATTATTAAGTAATGTTTTGTATAATTGATAATCAAGAATTATGCAGGTATATGATCCCATGGTATTAGACCAATATGATTCTATGATATATGTCTCATTAATGATAAGCACAAATCTTATTGAAACTAACCGGGTTGGGATCATCATCCGATTTCATTGTATAATTTTGATTAATACAAGTAAAACTACGTAGTTTTATATGTATATTTTTTTGGATCTTTTTTTTTTTGTTTTTCATAAATTTTCGTCCAAAAAAAAGATACACATAAAACTACGTAGTTTTTACTTAGACACCGAAATTAGACACTCAAATTAAACAGGTGATCTCAACCCGAAACTAACCTGCATGGGCGTTCTTCTCAATTTTAAGGCCCTAAGCCAAAAACAAATTTCGAGCGTTCTTTAATTTATTTTTTACCAGTAACAAAAAAGTTAAGCCAAAACAACTAAACATTTTATAGAAAATTTCCAAACTCCGATCAATTATTTGTCCATGGTGATGCTAGTTGCTAAATATGACACAAAAAATAATATTGGACACAGCTGCTATTACTTTTTTTCATTGGCATTGGGCTACAGATTCAGTTAAATCCTAGAAATTTACATATGCATATTATTGGATCAACTATTTTTCAGGGCCTTTATATTTAGAGATTTAGAAGGGCTGGGCCATGGCCTGGTCGGCCCTTCACAGGGACACCCATGCTAACTTGGGAGCTTTGCACTTGTTTCTCCTATATAAACTATACCGTACATTATATCATCGGGTACAACCCTCATAAATTGGCAATCATACTTGTTGAGGATACTCTAGATAAAGAATAATTTATTTAAATATTTGTATTAATATTATTGTATTTATCCTCTACTTGTTGGCCAAGTATTGTGTGCCTATATAAAAACGATGTACTCAAACTATTATTCAATGGAAAATATTTGATTACTTTCAATTACAATATGATATCAGAGCTAGGTTTTCTCTCTCGTGACATATTACGCTGATTTCGTCCCTTCCTTTCAAAAAAAATCGTCTTCTCCTTCTTCGTCCCACGCTTCAGGATGTCAACAATGTCCGTCGTCATTGAGGCCATGTCGGGCTCTACTTCTTCCTCTTCTCTTCCTACTTTCACACCATACCACCTCCGGCTGCACATAGCTCACCTTCCCCGCCCTCCCCTCCCCCTCATCCCCACCCTCCTCTCCGGCTTCTATCTCCCAAAGTCCGTCTACCACACCCACTCCACCCCTTCGTGATCCACCTCCACCCCATCCTATGGTCACCCGCACCAAAACCAATACTCTTAAACCCACTCAAATGCCCGATTTCATCTGATATCCCCTTCCTCGGGCTCTCATCAACACCACATCCGCTGCCGATCCCACCTCTTATACCAAAGCTTCCAAACACCAATTTGGCGTAATGCAATGAGAGAGGAGATTAATGCTCTTTTACGTACTAATACTTGAGATCTTGTCCTTTTTCAGTCTCATATGAATGTTGTAGGTAACAAGTGGGTTTATTGCACCAAACATCATGCAGATGGTAGATTTGAACGTCACAAAGCTCGGTTGGTAGCAAAAGGATTTCACCAAGCTGAGGGCGTTGACTTCACAGATACTTTTAGTCCGATTGTCAAGCCGGTCATGATATGCCTTCTTCTGTCTTTTGCGGTCTCTCAGGGTTGGACTATCCGACAGGTTGATATTCAAAATGCCTTCCTTCACGGGCATTTAAATGAACCTGTTTACATGCAGAAACCACAGGGTTTTGTTCATCTGGATTATCCGGATTATGTTTGCCGCCTGAAACGTAGCCTTTACGGCCTTCACCAAGTTCCTCGGGCCTGGTTCTCTGGCCTTACAGATGTTCTCCTCCATTTCGGCTTCACTGCATCCGAAGCCGAAACGTCACTATTTATTTATTCTCATGCTGGCCATCGTGTATATTTGCTTATTTATGTTGATGACGTGATTATTACAGGTACATCTTCCTCTCTTATTACGCAGGTCATTACTTATCTTAGCTCACAGTTTCTAGTCAAAGATCTCGGCACTCTGACTTATTTCTTGGGCATTGAGGCCCTCTCGACACCAAATGGTCTATATCTCACCCAATGGAAATATATAATTCAGCTCCTCCAACGTGCTAACATGGACAAATGCAAACCATGTCCTACTCCCATGTCCGCCTCGACTCGTATCACTGCTGCCTGCAGGTCTCCGTTTGCCAACCCGTCCTTATACCGCACTATTGTCGGCGGCCTCCAGTATCTCAGCTTTACTCGTCCTGATATTGCCTTTCCGGTCCACAAAAGTTAGTAAGTTCATGCACTTGCCGACTGATGACCATTGGAATGCTGTCAAGCGTGTCCTACGCTACCTTAAACACACTATTTCTGAGGGTCTCTTCTTGTCCCGGCATTCGCCTCTCCGTCTCCAAGCATACTCCGATTCTAACTGGGCGGTTGATCCTGATAATCGTCGCTCTATTGCTGCCTAATGTATCTTTATCGTCAATAATCTGATCAGCTGGCGCTCGAAACAACACCTCACTGTCTCCAAAAGTAGTACTGAAGCTGAGTACAAGACCCTCTCCAACGCCGCTGCCGAGGTTCAATGGTTATGTACCCTTCTTGCTGAGTTGAACGCCGTCCTCCCCTCTCCTCCGACTTTATGGTGTGACAATATTGGCACCACATACCTCGCTCACAATCCTGTCTTCCATGCCCGAACTAAGCACATCGAAATTTTTTTCCATCATGTTCGTGAATTGGTGGCCTCAAAGCGTCTCTCGATCTCATTTCTTAGCTCAAAGGACCAGCTCGTAGACCTTCTCACCAAACCACTTGCCCGTCCACGCTTCGATTCACTCAAGGCCAATCTCCGTGTCCACTCTCTTCCCATGGAATTGAGGGGGCGTGTTGAGGATATTCTAGATAAAGAATAATTTATTTAAATATTTGGATTAATATTATTGTATTTATCCTCTACTTGTTGGCCAAGTATTGTGTGCCTATATAAACAATGATGTACTCAAACTATTATTTAATAGAAAATATTTGATTACTTTCAATTACAATAATACTTGCAATACCAATCTTTGGCCTCATTATATTTTTCATTCATCTCCAAACTAACTTGAGCATCAGAAACTTTCAATTTATCTAAACACAAATGTTTTCCTTGATTAAAGTAGCTCACCTATGTAATTATTCCGTTGTCCCAAACACATTAGACATAAAAATTTAAGAAGTGTTTAAGTAAGTTTCTCCCCTTGATTCTTTTTAGGGAAATTATTTCTCACTACACATTTTACTGTACAATTACTATCGTCGATTAAATTGTGTTTCATATTGATCGATATAGATCACATTATGATAAATGACGATAAAAATGTATTATAAAACTTGTAATACACATGCGTAGGATGTATCATTGTAGTTGCTTCTATGTTCTCTCTCAATCTTAAATTATTATTGTGTTAGCCATTAAAAAAAAAAAAAAAAAAAAAAACCGAGTCCCGGGTTGTGAGAGCGCATTTGATTATGATGGGAAACGCAATAAATTGAGGATTCCCTTAACAGCCCATGTGAATTTATGGCTAGTTTTGGGCCCATTTCTTCATTGCTCCCTCGTTGGGTTATGCTAATAATAATAATATAATAATAATAATAATAAACGGACTACTATTAACACACACAACACATATTATTCGGAATAGTTTGTCGTATGATGAAAATCAT
Source organism: Gentiana macrophylla (assembly GCA_026214975.1). Lineage (NCBI taxonomy): Eukaryota > Viridiplantae > Streptophyta > Magnoliopsida > Gentianales > Gentianaceae > Gentiana > Gentiana macrophylla. Next base: position 85,917,561 of record CM047807.1, read on the forward strand.
GATCATCTCAAGTATTGGCCTTACGTGATCTATTAAATACAAGTAATCTAACTACACACTCAAAATTTGATTATTATTTAGCATAGATTATCTTTTTTTCAAAACAACGTTGTTTTGTTAATAGTCTGAAATGGCCTGAAAGATATCTGAAAAAAGATATGGGAGTTAAAAGGACCAACTAGAGGTAACTTTCTATTTTGGATTATTGCACATGAACCGTTATCTGTTGATATGATGTTGTATTCTAGACATGTCGTAGAGGATCCCCTAGGTATTATCTGTGATGATGATGATGAAACCACACTACATGCTTTAAGGAATTGCATCTGGGCTAAGGAAATTTAAGATCACTGGGTGCCCGCAGAAGATAGAGGTCAGTTTTTTGGGACCACAACTGTTGTGGATTGGATGCGGCTGAATATGTCTTCTAACGGGAGCAAAAAAATTCGGACAAATAAATGGAAGTATGTATGGAGAGAAGTGATCTATGATATTTGGATGTGGAGGAATAGACTCAAACATGGACATGAAGAGGATCGACCCCCTTCCTATGTTTTTATATCGAATATAGTTGAGAGAGCAAGAAACCTTAGACTTGTCTGGTGTATAGAGTAGATCACAGTTCTTTGTTTTTTCGGATACACAATGTAATCCTGTGGATTTTCGCCGCTTTGAAAGCTTGGTAATAAAGTGATCATTCATAAAAAATAGAAAAAAAAAAACACTTGTATTTGAGAAATGACTTGAGGTTAATACTTGAGAGGATTATTACTCATTTACAATGACGTTTCTCATGTATAACTTGAAATAGTGACAATAACATTTTTTCCTGAAATTTTTTTAACAAAGTAAGTGTGTCGTGTGAATAGATATTACAGGCAGAGACGGGACTATTGATATAATAAGCACGTAAGTGTGTCGTGTGAATAGATATTACGGGCAGAGACGGGACTATTGATATAATAAGCACACATTATTGGAATAGAAAAAATGACGACATATTACAGGATAATGTTGGTCCGCCTGTTATGAATATGAATATTGTTCGTCTTTACCGATCTTTTTACTAGCAGTATACTATGCACATTTGGATTCCCTTATTTTTTTTAATATTTTAAAGTGGATCAACTTGTTTTTCTGAAAATGCAAAATTATTTGTCACTTTCATGAAAATTAAGACTAGACTAGCAAGCAGTAGCAACCAACAAACATGTGGGTTCAAATTGCTTTCTCCTTTGTAATGTGATCACTCCCACTTATGCAACCACATTACCAAAATTGAATGGGCAAAAAAGAAAAGAAAAAAATACCTAACCAATTTAAATCATATATATATAAAACTTGTCGATAAACTTATTTTTATCGCAAATTTTATCCTGGTTTTGGTCCAAGTATGACTTGATGATCCAGAATCAATAGAAAATTAGAAAAATAGATGGTTTAAAATATTTATTCCTAAAATTTACATGTTTACCATTATTTTAAAAACTCCTATTGGTTGAATAGGTATATGATCGAGATCCGAATGAATAACCGGGTCTTTCTTGTTCTAGGATTACACAGAGAGTGATCTTTGTTATTGTAATAATGGATGAACTTAATCAATAAATTCGCTTCACGATTCAGTATATACTTGGAATCAAGTCAACCGTAGTTCGGTGATTCATGGCGATGATGGGGTTAATGGGCGGTTATATAACTCCCACGCCTCACGTTCAGTCATAACTGCTTTTCATTCCAGATGGGTACGTCTCCGATCTGCTTCGTTTGGTCGAGGGACACCGCCGCCTCGATCGGATTTCTTCTTACGGTCGGGACACCGCTTCGATCCGCTTGCTTTTCCGGTCGGGGATATCCCGGCCCGATCAAATTTATCTCTTCGGTCGCAGAGTACCCGGATCGGGTACGACCGTTTCTATTCTGTCGGTTCGCTTTGCCCTACTGGACACGTGGACTGATCCGGGTCACCCCTAATCAAAGCCCCCCAGATCTTAATCGATCTGGCCTGGCCTTTAAAAGGATTAAGATCTGAAGTTCAAAGTTGCTCCACGTGTACCGTCCGGATGGCCTGTCTATCTTTGCCTTGTTTATCTCAAACGCCACCATAAATGCACACGCTTTCCTTTCCAATCGATGTGTAGCTCAAACGTCCCATCCTTTAGTTAAAAATTATTACACCTATTAAACTCTGTAAACAACCATCATTATTTATAGAGGCAAACGTCAGATTTGGTGGATTTGCTCTTCGATTTGCAAGTAAGTCCTTCTTCCCTTTTCTTAATCTTTTTTTACTCCATATGAATCCAGACCAGCCTGAAGTATCCAACCCCGGCGAAAATCCTCTTTTTTCTATTCTTCCTCCTCATATGATTGCTTCTATTGTTCCTACTCTTGTCGAATCGCCCCCGACCGAGTATAGCATATCTGGCTTATCCGCGCCCATAAGAGCATTGAGAAGGACCTACGAGACTAAGAAAATGATGGCACCGCCACGCAATCGATTCTACATGAAGGATTCGGATATCATGATACATCTATGATAGGTTTGGGATAAATAGAACACTTATGCTCCTATCCGACTCGCACTGAAAGAGCGCCGCTTGCTCCTCCCGCTTGGATATTGCACCGTTTACAAAGAACAGTTTGAGTGCTGCCTTAGGTTTCCCCTCCCTCCAGCTCTCCTGGAAATACTCCGATATTATCATTTGGGGCTTGGTCAAATAGTTCCCAATAGTATAAGGGCCATTACTGGTTTTTTAATTTGGTGTAGGTGCTTTGTGACCCCCTTCTCTTTAATACTTTTTAGAACCTTTTACCAATGCAAACAAGTTAAGAAGAACCCTGGCTGGTACTGCTTCTGTAGGAGAACTGACAATTTGAGTGGGGTCCGCTTGATTAAGAAAATAGATCAGTCTTTTTCTGATTGGAAGAAACATTTCTTCTTCATTAGGCACAATACTATTAGGGACCTGGGCAAATGGAACACTTCCACTAAGAATAGTGATGTGCTAGAGAGCAAAGCGGGTAAGAAATTGTTAAAGGATATCAGCGAATCCCGATATATATCGGGGTCTCAAACAAGATCTGATTCTAATCGATTGATCTTCGCTCATTTGGAGATCGCCGCCCGTAACCTTATGTTGAGTTATCAGAGGAGAGATATAATTTAAGTAGGGTCTCTTATTTTGTACCTTTATATTTTCCTTCTGTAACGTGCTTTTAATTTTTTTGTTGGCATTTGCAGTGGCGAGCTTCACTGATATCGTCCAAATTGCTGATGAGGCTTCACCACCCATGGGTCAGAACGCATCTGGTCCCGTTGCCCATCCAGAGATGTACGGATCGATCGCCAAACTGTTGATGATCATCCCATCGAGCCTTCGGTTGAGACAGATCCTGCTGACGACGACTCTGAGGAGACCAATGACTTTCGGATTGTTTCTCACAATGCTTTGGTAGAGACTACGACTGAGACTAGGCGTGCTTCGAAACGCATCAGATCTCAGGATCACGCTGATGGAGGTGCTGAGACCTCAGATCGACACCAGGGAGAAAGATATGATTGGAGAGAGTGGTCCAATCAAGATTTGTTAACATTTGTAAGTGTTTTCTTCACAAGTAGTGTTCTTTTTCTTTTTCTTTTTTTTTTTTAGATAACACATGCTGACCTTGCTTCATGTATTCCCTTTTAGGGAGCTAAACTAGGTAAAGAGATCCTGTCCAGGCTAAGAAGTTCTGGGAAGGTTGAGGAAGACCTGGACAACTCTCTATCCGAGTGGAAGGCCAAGTATGAAGATTTGCTGAACACCTCTGCTGCTGAGAAGATGGCTTTATCTGATGAATTGAAAACCAAAACAGAAGAATTCCGGACCCAGCTTGCTACTGCTAACCAGATCAAATCCGACTTGGAGAAGATGGTGGACACTCTTGAAAAGGAGAGGGATAGTCTGAAGAGCAGGTTGCCTGAACACATTGCTGAGGCCATTGTCAATAATAGGAGGTCTGATGAGCTAGCCGACAGCATCAAGAAGTTATTTGCCCCAATCATCTGGTTTGGGTACTCCTCAGCAATTGAGGACATGAAAGCTGCTGGTCTCAATGTTGATGCTACCAAGATTTCCCATGCGGGCTGGAATAGGAACGACGGATCTCAAATCTATGAGACCAGATTCAAGGAGTTCAGAGATGGAGTGGACCTGGTCTTCAAGTACGGCAAGAGGCCTTCACTTGCTCAGACTGGCTCATCATCTCAGTCTCAAATTCCCCCAAGTTCAAAGTGAAATCGTCTAGCCTATCCTCCATTTCAGTCCTGACTTCAAATATTATGTTTTGCTGTTGTTGCCTTTCAATTTGCTGTCTTTTAAAAAACTTCTGAAATTTGACTTCTGAAATTTGGGTGCCCTTGGCACTATTTGCAATTTGTATGACATGTTTTGATTCTTGCAACATAAGACATAAGTTTCCCTTTGTGCATTGTCCTTTGTGCCTTGTATTTGAAATCGTTGTGCCTTTGTTCCCCCCAGCATGACGTGTGATTTGCTATGCAGCAGATGTCATACTGTAATGAATTTCCTCATTTTCGGAACTGCCGACCTGACCTGAGGCCTAGAAGTTACCGACCTGACCTGAGGTCTAAACTAGTCTGATTTATCAGACTTAACGATTTTTCTCTTTTTAAGAGTTATGACCTGACCTGAGGTCTGGAAGTTCGTGACCTGACCTGAGGTCTTAAGATGGTCTGATTTATCAGACTTAACGATTTTTCTCTTTTTAAGAGTTATTACCTGACCTGAGGTCTGAAAGTTCGTGACCTGACCTGAGGTCTTAAGATGGTTTGATTTATCAGACTTAACGGTTTTTCTCTTTTTAAGGGTTATGACCTGACCTGAGGTCTGGAAGTTCGTGACCTGACCTGAGGTCCTAAGATGGTCTGATTTATCAGACTTAACGATTTTTCTCTTTTTAAGAGTTATGACTGACACGAGGTCGGAAGTTTGCGACGACTGAGGTCTTAAAATTGTCTGATTTATCAGACTTAACGATTTTTCTCTTTTTAAGAGTTATGACCTGACTTGAGGTCTGGAAGTTTGCGACCTCACCTGAGGTCTTAAAATGGTCTGATTTATCAGACTTAACGATTTTTCTCTTTTTATGAGTTAATCAATGGAAACATAATTACAGCAATTCAACATAATCAAGGACTTAAAATAACTCATAGTGCATAATAGTCTTACAAAATAAGATGATATTTACTTGCCTTAAACATAAAACTTCTTCAAATTAATTGCATTCCAGCTTCTGGGAATGGTTTTCCCTTTACTATCAGCCAATTGGTATGCTCCTTTTCCATGCACTTTAATGATCTGATAAGGACCCTCCCAGTTAGGACTGAGATTTCCACCTGGTTCCTGCCTGCTGACCTCATTTTTGCGCAACACCATATCCCCAATCTTAAAATAGCATTGTTTCACCCTGGAGTTGTAATACTGGGAAACCTGTTGCTTATACTTAGCCATTCGGATTAAAGCAATATCTCTTTTCTCTTCCAGTTCATCCTTAGTGTGCCTTATTTCTTCTTCTTGGATCTGGTCATTATGTAGCGCTGTTCTGGGGGATGGCAATCCAATTTCTGCTGGAATAACAGCTTCACACCCATAGGCCAATGAGAATGGAGTCTTATGTGTTGACACATTTGGGGTAGTCCTATAAGCCCAAAGAATGTTTGGGAGATGTTCTACCCAGTGCTTTCCCTCTTGCTCCAGCCTCTTCTTCAAACCAATCTTGATTTGCCTGTTGGTTTGTTCCACTTGACCATTTGCTTGTGGGTGACCAACAGACGTGAAATGCTGTTTTATGCCCAGCTCTGTACACCATTCCTGAACTCCACTGTTTTCAAATTGGGTACCGTTGTCTGAAATTATAGTCGTTGGTATCCCATACATGCATATCAGATTTTTCCACAAGAATTTTTGGATCTGTTTAGCTGTGATAGTGGTTAATGGTTCAGCCTCCACCCATTTAATGAAATAATCAACGGCCACGACTAGGAATTTGTAACTTCCTGGTGCTGTTGGAAGTGGTCCCACCAGGTCAACACCCCATTGATCAAAGGGCCAAGCTGAGACTACTGGGGTTAAATTTTCAGGCGGCTGGTGGGATAGATTGCTATGGACTTGACATGAACTGCATGCCAAGACTAATTCCTCTGCATCATGCTGCATTTTAGGCCAATAGTAGCCAAACAGCCTGCACTTTCTAGCTAAGGCTCTTGCCCCCAAATGGTTTCCACAGATCCCTAGGTGGATCTCTCTCAACAAGTAATTGCCTTCTTCTATACTAACACAACGCAACCAAGGGGATATGAATGATTTCCTATACAGAATGTCATTGAATAAGGCATACCTATCAGATAAACGTTGGATTTTGCGAGCTTGCATCTTATCCTCTGGTAACAGGCTGTCTTATAGATATGCCACAATGGAATCCATCCATGTTTCCCTCTGTGTAACTGGTTGCACCTCAGAAACCTCATAACTCCGTTGATTTAATTGCTCGACCAGAACTTTCTTATTTGACAAAAAATTCGATGTTAATTTGGATAAGGCATCTGCTCTGGTATTCTGTGATCTGGAGACCTGCTCCACCTGCACTTCCTGAAATTGGTTTATCTTCGATTGGGCCAGGGATAAGTATCTCTTCATAGGTTCCTCATTTGCTTCGTATTCCCCCCTGATATGGTTTACTACAAGTTGAGAGTCACTATAGACTTTGAGTTGCTTGACCCCCAGCTTTAGAGCTAAGTTTAGACCAGTAATTAATGCCTCATACTCTGCTTCATTTTTTGTTGCGTGGAAGTTAAAATGCAGAGCATAAGGGAATTCATCACCCTTTGGACTTATGAGGAGGAGCCCTGCTCCTGACCCACTCTTGCTAGATGCTCCATCAACAAATAACTTCCACTGACCTGATTCTTTCGTATTCACTTGTTGATTGATAGAAATGGATTTCTCTTCTGCCAGAAAGTCTGCTAAAGCCTGAGCTTTCACTGCTGTTCGTGGTCTGTACTCCAGATCATATCCTGCTAACTCCACGACCCATTTGGCTAAGCGACCTGAAGTGTCTGGCCTACTCAGTATTTGCTTTAATGGTTGATCGGTCAAGACGACCACCGGGTGACTCTGAAAATAAGGCCTCAACTTCCTAGACGCATGTACCAATGCTAGTACCAATTTCTCCGCATCTGAGTATCTCACTTCAGGCCCATGTAAGGATTTGCTGGTAAAATAAATCGGCTTCTGGAGTGAATCATGTTGCCTAACCAAGACAACACTAATGGCCTCATCACAAACTGATAGATAGAGATACAGAACCTCTCCTTCCTGAGGGGAGGTTAGAGTTGGTAATTCTAACAGATATTTCTTCAAATCATCAAAAGCTTCTTGACAATCTGCCCCGCAATGAAACGGAGAAGCTTTCCTTAAAATCTTGAAGAAAGGCAGTGCACGCTGTGCTGAACGTGAAAGAAATCTGTTTAATACTGCTAGTCTTCCTGTTAACCTTTGAACCTCTCTAATATTAGTAAGAGGTGGCATCATCTTCAAAGCATCCAACTTGTCCGGATTGGCCCGGATTCCATCTTTAGAGATCATGTAACCCAAAAACGTTCCAGATCTGACCCCGAACGTGCATTTCTTTGGGTTCAGTTTCATCTTAGTTGCCCGAAGCACCTTGCAAAACTCTCTTACATCTCGTAAATATTGATCTAAAGACCTGCTTTTGATCAGTAAGTCATCAACATAGACCTCCATGACTCGCCTATCTCGATCGCGGAAGATTCGATTAATCGCCTCTCGGTAGGTGGCTCTCGCATTCTTGACCCAAACGGCATGGTCACATAATAATATGTGCCAAATTCTATGATAAAAGCCGTTTTCTCTGCGTCTTTGGGTCCATGAAGATCCGTGATACCTTTGTATGCATCCAAGAACCCAAAAATCTCAAAACCCACAGTCGAGTCTACTAGCCTGTCGATTCTGGGTGAAGTATAACTGTCTTTAGGGCACGCCTTGTTCAAATCCGTGAAGTCTACACACATTCTCCAAGATCCATCTGACTTCTTCACTAAAACCAGATTGGCTAACCACTCTCTGGGTAGACCACTCCTTGACGGTCCCCGCCGCTTTAACTTGGCAACTTCTGTTCATTCATCGAGATCCTTTCTGGGGCAAAATGTCTCTTCTTTTGACGAACTGGGGGTCTGTTCTGATCCACATTTAAACTATGGACTATGAACTATGGGGATAAGCCAGGCATATCATCCGTCTTCCATGCGAAAACATCTCGATATTCTCTGAGCAGGTCTGCTAACGCTTTTTTATGGGGGTCTGGAATCCACGAACCTATGCTAACCACTGATTCGGTTCCTGGTTCTCCGATCGTAATGCACTCGGTCCGATCCGCAGATTGCCCAAGTCTTCTTCTTCTTCTCGCAACAACTCTTCAAGAATTACCGTTGAACCAACTGTTTCTCCAACCACGGATGTGTATGTGACTCTCTAGCTATTTCCACATCTCCTTTAATGTCAACTGATCCAGAACCGACTGGAAATTTCATACTGTTGTGGGCTGGTGAGATAACCGCTCGCAGATCGATGATTGCTGGTCTCCCCATGATGACATTGTACATCTGAAGGTGCTTTAACCACAATGTAATTTACCATGAGGTCCCGCTTAGGTAATTTACCATAAGTTGTGTGTAAGGTGACCATGCCCATAGGATGGATCGGCGGGCCCGCAAAGCCGAATAGAGGTGTGATATCTGGTGTTAAATCGAATCTTTTAACTTCATGGCCTGGAAAGCCCCTGTAATACAAGATGTTAACAAAGACTTCCTCGTATCGACACAAATTCTTTTCACCCAGCTTCTTGTTAATCACGGCCTCAATGACCAAATTTCTTCATTGTTGATGATTAGCGTAACGGATCCTCGGTCCATATCTCACTTCTCCCGATACCTTCCGACGTTTACGTAACTCGACCCGATCCGCTCGTCCCGTTGAACTTACCTTACTGCTTTCTGGTCCGTCCGCCTGGGACCACCCATAATCGTATTGATTGTGTTTTTATCGGACGGTTATCGATCCGACCGCCCCGATCTGGGGAGGATACTCGCTTTTTTGTTCGTTGCTCTTATTCCTTTCATTCCTGGTATGGCCCCTCCTAAACTCTCTGCGCCCTGGTCGTTTCGCTACGAGATCTCACAACGACCTCGTCAAGTTGTCCTTCCATAATCGCCGCGTCTCATATCCTGGATCAATTCCCTCGCATGACTCTCGTATCATGCGACCAATATCTGGTGAAATTTGCGTAACTTGGTCCGATCTCTCTTCTCTCGGGGTCCTTTCACGGGAAACGGAGATCTAGCTATACCTTTACATTCCATGATAGCAAGAGCTTGTTCCCGTGATCTGTTCAACGGAATCAGGTCTTTGTCCTGCAAAGCGCCTCTTTTGCCCAATTTGTCACTTATGGGTGCTCGCACCTATCCCAAACCGATTACGCTTCTTGTCGATTTTTCATCCGCTTTCTTTCCTCTGTGATCTCCTTTCTCCACCGCGCTTTGCACGATTAGCTTCTTCACCTTGACAATGCTTGAAAGCGATCGCCAAGCACTCTTCCATAGTTCTAGGATTTTTGCCATTTAATTTTGCATGTAACCTCCTTCTCGTAGTCCCGCTACGAACGAGGCCACTAAAACCGGTCATCCACATCACCACCGGGTTGATTCTACGTTGAACCTTTTGATAAATCAGTAGAACCGTTTCGCGACTTTTGCTTGATAGTAAGTAAATGAGTGTTGTTTCTTTGAAACGGTCTTGCAAATGATAAACATACTCATGAATTTCTTTGTTAAAATCGTAAAACTAGTGATAGACTGGATGGCAACTTGTTAAACCAGCCCCCAGCTCCTTCCGTAAAGGAGTGCGGGAAAAGCCTTGCACTTCATCTCGTCAGAGCATTGTATAATCGCATATGCGCAATATAATCGATGCATATGATCATACGGGTCTTTAGTTCCGTCATAGGGATGATTTTGGGTATCTTGAACCCTCTCGGGATGCGGGTATGCTTCAATATACTGCAAAGCGGTGACGCAAGATGGAACTCATCCTCCACATCTTCTAACATTGCATCTAACTCAATTTCTTGCGGCCATCATCATGACGAGCTTTGCTCCTAACAATTTGACCACTGGATTCTACAGCTTCCCTATGGTCACCCCTGTTTTCTGACGGTAATTGCCTTTCTTCTCCAAAACCGTCTACCTTTTCCTTCCCTTTTCTCACACTTTCAAAAAGGACCTGAAAATCTTCATCTCCCATGGTCTTTAAAGCATCCACTAGGAGTTGTTTCGCCATTTCCTTAGTATTTGGTTGATCTTGCAGTTGCTTTTCTGGGTTTCGCTCTTGGTTTTGATCCACATTTTCCGGATCATATGAAGAGCCTGCTAAATCCTTCCCCTGTTGATTCTTTTTGGGTGGCATATTAGATTACTCTGCAATTTCCCGGCTAGAAACAAGAAGTACCCTCCTTCTAGCGCCAATGATCGAGATCCGAATGAAACGAATGAATAACCGGGTCTTTCTTGTTCTAGGATTACACAGAGAGTGATCTTTGTTATTGTAATAATGGACTGAACTTAATCAATAAGTTTCGCTTCACGATTCAAGTATATACTTGGAATCAAGTCCAACCGTAGTTCAAAGCGTTAGCATGGCGATGATGGGGTTAATGGGCGGTTATATAACTCCCACGCCTCACGCTCACCATAATCGCTTTCATTCCGGATGGGTACGCTCCGACCGCTTGCCTGGTCGTGGACTCGCTCGGCTCGATCGGACTTCTTCTTCGGTCGGGACCGCTCGATCGACTTGCTTCTTTACGGTCGTGGATATCCCCGGCCCGACAAACCTATCTCTTCGGGTCGCAGTAGTACCCAGATCGGGTACGGACTACCGCTCGCTCGCCGGTTCGCTTTACCCTACTGGACACGTGGACTGATCCGGGTCACCCCTAATCAGTATGATATGATGGAGTTGAACCGCCATAAAACTACCGTTTTTTTATCTCGTATCATTTTTTTTATTTTACTTTCATAATGTTGGGATTCTAATCTTAGTTATGGCCTCACATTCCAAAACTACATAGAAGCAATAATAAAATTTGTTTCTTGATTGTGTTGTATTATGATACTATCTGTTTGTTGACTTTTGATCCAAAATCCAAGGTAAATCTGACGTAGGTGCCTCTATTACACCCGATCGTCAGATTTACGTCACATGGACAAAAAACAAATTAATTTTGTTTGTTTATTCACATGGCGCATATCTGACAGTCGAGCCTAATAGAGACTCTCTACCTAAGAATTTTCCGAAAATCCAATATCCACATTAACACACAGCTACATCCAATGTACTACAAGTACAAGTTGTAATCTTTTGCCATCAAATCATACTAACAGGTTTTCAAAATAAATTCAATATATAAAGTTGGAAAAAAAAAATGCAGTAATACATGGTTGAAAGAGAGAATTATTAACAAATGGAAGAAACACAATCAATCTAACAAATGTTGATCATCATATTATACTAGCAGTATAACTCCAATTTAAAAGAAATAATATAAAAATACATATATAATATAAATATAAAAAAAGGTATGATGTACTATATATCTGATACTAGGTTGTGAATGGAAATGAGCAGCTTCAACTTCATAAATAACTCTTCTTCATGTCGATTTTGATCATGTTCTCTTTATACATTATAACAAATGATAAAATTGCCTGCAAAATCAACATCTGCTTTCTTTCCCATGTTTATTCAACAACTCAATTCCTTTTTTGAAGGTGATGCTCTACTAAAACAACGCAACGATCGCACGACACACTTTAGCACGACGAAATATGATGGGGCCTACATCATGATCAATGAAAGGTCGTATATCATCATCAACCGCAAAACGCACGCGAACGTACCGTTGTGGTGATAAGCATTTCCCTAATTTTTTTTTTTTTTAGCTGAATTCTTGAAGCAATATTCTTTCTTTCTCCTTTTACCCTTTCATTCTCCCTTTGCACTTACATGTAATCTCCACAATATACATTCAATGCTAAGATCAACGAATATTGTTGCATCCATTCAATAAACAGTATTTATACAAATGCAGAAGAGTAAAGGACTAGGTAAAAAAGAACATATGATCAAAATCATAATTGTTGTGTTCAATTCATTCTCTCTTGTGTTTTGAAGGCCGGTTAAGAGAAAAAAAATTGTAAGAATCAATAGAATGGTGGCGGAGGTGGTGAAGCGTATGAAACTCCTATTACGGGAGGTAATGGACCTTCATGTACCGGAGCTGGAGGCGGTGGGGATGGGGGAGGTGGTGAATTGTAGTAATAAACAGGAGGGGGCGGTGAAAGTGATGGAGGTGGTGGTGAATTGTAATAATAAACGGGTGGGGGCGGTGAAAGTGATGGAGGAGGTGGTGGATTGTAGTGGACAGGTGGTGGTGGGGGAGAAGGTGAGGGTGGTGGCTTGTAAATAAATGGTGGTGGTGGCGATGGGGGAGGTGGAGGCAGTTCGATACAAGGTGGAGGAGGTGGTGGTGGTTCTATGCAAGGTGGAGATTGTGGTGGAGGGGGAGGGGATGCAAGTGGAGGGGGTGGTGGTGGTGAGGAATAAATGTGAGCAGGTGGCGGTGGTGAGGAATAAATGTATGCAGGTGGTGGAGGCGGCGAATGAGGTGGAGGAGGCGGTGAGTGTGGTGGCGAAGGTGGTGGAGGTGAATTGTAGTAATACGGAACCGGTGGAGGAGGTGAATTAGGTGGTGGTGGTGGAGAATTTGGCGGTGGGGGTGGTGGAGAATTCGGCGGTGGGGTGGTGGAGACCGCACACAATAAGGCAGCGGTGATGGAGGCGGTGGAGACAAAATTGGCGGCGGTGGTGGAGATGAAATTGGTGGAGGTGGTGGAGGAGGTGATGGAGAAGGTGGCGGGGGAGAAGGTGGAGGTGGTGGTGGTGAATAAACCGGTGGAGGAGGAGGTGGTGAATAAACCGGTGGGGGCGGCGGTGGGGAATAGACCGGTGGAGGAGGAGAGTACAGTGGGGGTGGAGGAGGAGGTGGTGAATAAACTGGCGGAGGAGGAGAGTACACCGGGGGAGGAGGAGGTGAATAAACCGGTGGAGGAGGAGAGTATACCGGGGGCGGAGGAGGCGGTGAATTAACCGGTGGAGGAGGAGAGTACACCGGTAGTGGAGGTGGTGAATTAACTGGCGGAGGAGGTGAATGCACAAACGGCGGTGAAGGCAGTGGAATTGGCGGTGAAGGCGGAGGAGGTGGCGGCAAAGCCGGTATAAAAGGATGACATTTAAACGCACTGCAATGAATCTTCTTCGACAAGAACGCCTTACACTGAGCAGCAGACCTCTGAGCTGGCCTACCCGGCAAACAATTCCGACGATCATTACTCGTCGGCAACCCCAAACAAACCGGCGGCTCACCGGAGAAGAAATTATAAGAATAAGTAAAATTCTGAAGCCTAGGCAACAAACATACACTCGCCGGAATACTCCCACTAAGCAAATTATGCGCCACATCCAACTGCTCCAAACTAACCAAACCTCCAATTTCAACCGGCAATGACCCAAATAACTGATTAAAGCTCAAATCCAGCACCGTCAGGTTCTTCAACGACCCAATTTCCGGCGGAACACAAGATCTCAAATGATTATTCATAAAAATAATCTCATTCAACCTGCTCATATTCCCAATACTCGCCGGCACACATCCATGAAACTTATTGTTCGCAACAACAATCACCGACACCGGTGAATTCCCAAAATTATCCGGCAATTCAAAAGCAAATCTATTGTTATTAATAAATATAGCATCAAGGGGCTTATCAAAAAGCTGTGGAGGCACAGTCCCTTCAAATTCATTGAACCTAATATCCAGATACACTAATTTGTGTAAACTCAGAACAACATAAGGAAATTTTCCTGCAAACCTGTTATTACTCAAATCCAATTCAAACAGTACCTTTAAATTCTTGAACTTTTTCGGGACTGTGCCGCAAAACCGATTCGAATTGATATGAAAAAGCCCAAGATCAGTGAGAAGCCCCAGCTCTTCAGGGAGGTACCCGGCAATGTCGCCGTGATTGAGGTCAATGCCGGCGACTGTACGGATATTCGGATTATCAAGCGCCGGCGCACAGAAAACTCCGGTGTAATTACAAACATTAGATCCGACCCAGTTACCAGTATAATTAGAGGGATCTGAGAGAATCGCTTGTCTCCAAGCTTGTAATGCGATATATGCATTTTTCAGCCTTGGATTCTCGAACACTAGTGCCGGGTCAACAGTGACGAACTCGCCTCTATCTCCGAACTCATCCCTGTAATAAAGAAGCTGTCTTTGCTTGATGTAATGAGCTTCAGCATCTGTTAATTGACCGCTTGAGCTAAAATCGAAATGGGTTGATTGAACAAGACCAAGAAATGGAAGAATAGCTAGAAAATGGAAAAAGATGTGGTTTTTCTTCATGTCGCATGAGACATATGTTGATGAAAGAGTATAATGTGTTTTTTTGGTGATTTAAATTTGAGGTGTTGCAGCAAAAACTCAGGTGGGGATAATGTGAGAGAATAATGAGGGTTCTTGAATAATGGTGGCGGTGACGGTGGTGTGGTGGAAGAAGTGGTGGCGGTGGTGGATGGAGGAGCGTCTGAGAGAGAATGAAATGGGGTGATATTTTATTAGGGATTTGGAGGTTTTGTGGAAGAGAAATAGGGAGAAAAGTGTAAAATAAACACACACAAATAAAGGACAGCTAAAGCACAGCTCAAAGCCTACCAGATTCTCTCACACTTTTTTTCCTCCACCAAATTTGGCTTTTATGGTATTCATTGATGATGCTACCCTAATCATATTTTTATTATTATAACGAGCAATAATGGAATCTATATCATAATCAATAATTTTTGTATCATTATCAATTGTTTAAATGGTGATTGTCACAACAACATTTTTACATAATTCACTATTGTAGACTTGTATCTTGATTGATTGGTCTTATATCATGATTAATGATACACATATGTGTTATATCTCTTGTATCATCACAAAGGATGTGATAATATCATTTCTCGCAATGTTAAGAGTGATGACTTGTCCTTAACAAAAAAAAAGAAAAACAACACATCTTGCATCATTCATCATGGTATAAGACTCATTGTGTCATGTCTCGACTCCTAACCCAAAGGGTAAACTAGAGTCGTTATGATAGCAGCTTATGAAGCTCTCGTCGCAACTTAAGACATAAAACTAAAACCCCGATAAATAAATTCATAAATATAATCATATATATCCATAAATGATTTACGATCGTTTAATAACTAATTTCATCATAACATTACAATGGTAAAAACTTTTGGCCGGTGTTTCTCTCCGGAAAAAGATTTTTCCTCTGCTTTGTTAGATCGGACATGTTTTAGTAGGGAAACTTTTTCCGGCAAAGATTTTTATTGTTGATAATCCGATCGTTGGCCAGAGATGGTGCTGATATGACGTTTTGGCTATGGGCGTTTTCCGGGATCAGATATAGGTGGGGGTGGCTCTGCATGTCAATGGGTGTTTATCCCTTATACGCCTTTGTTCAGATCTATCCTTTCCTCGCCTCCTTTTTCTGGCGATGGGATTGGTTTTCCGGTTGTGGGTTTTAAACAGATTTTCTTTGTTAGACTAATTCCATTGCTCTGCTGGTTGTGGTTTGGGGTTGATCGGTGGCGGTTCGTGTTGACGGATGGGGGTTTGGGGCTATTGTTGTTGTCTGTTGGCTTTTTATGTTATGTTTGTTGTTTATGTGTTCCGGATTAGGTTGGAGATTGTTAGCTTCTCCGGATTGTTCATTAGGTTTTTAGTTTTATTTAAGTATGTTTATGCTATGAATATGGCTATTGTATTATGTTACCAAATCAAGTCCTCCGTTGTGAGGCAGAATTTGGTCGGGATGAGTTATCTCCATCCCCTTTTTCTTCCTTTCGTTTCTTGGGTGACGGTGTCCGGCTTTAGGCCGGTGGTAATCCGGAATTAGTCTGGTTGTCTATCCGGCGTTGGTCCGGTGTATTGTGTATTGTGTATTGTGTTTGTTGTTTTTTAATAAAATTCTTTCGCTTCGGTAATAAAAAATAAAACACAACTATCTAACTTGTTGGCACAAGATTATCTAATCCCGAACATTGATCATTCACATCATCATTCCTATCTTCTAGTCAACTTGAAAGCTAATCCCCGTAACCAATTATACATGTAAGATTGAAAAGGTTTTTGCAACCGTTGTGAACTTTTAAAATCAGTGAGCGTCGGTGTGTGAGCATTATTTGTAGCTTTCACGTATTGATAGAGGAAAGTGTTATCATAATCAATGATGTATGAATTCATTTTGTTTAGAACATAGAATTTTTTTCATAATTTAAAATGTATTATGTCATTCGTAGTATCATAATAATTGTGAGTATAACAATTTTCTTACTATTATTTATTTATTTTTATCTTACTAAAATTAGGTTTTCTATTTAATAAGGCCGTATGACTTGGCACTTGTTTTTTAATGCATTGGCATTGCACTCATCTCCATCCAAAGAAAAGTTCAAAAATAAGTTGATGCTTAATAATAATAAAAATAAAATATATAGGTTGATATTTTCAATATTCTTCAAGTAATACTAATAAGTACTACTAATAAAATATAATAATCAGTCGGCTGTTTGATCCAAATATATATGTGGGGGTTGCCGGATTTCCGGTAAATTCCAGGCGGCTGCAGGCGATCAACATTGGCACGGGCCGGTGGAAATCGGGGAATTCTTCTCTGTTTCGACAGTGGGGAATTCTTCTTTCTTTTGACGGTAGATATATTTAATTTTTACGGTAAAACGCGTGTAGTTTTATATCCATATAACCACTAATATTCCTCTAAAAAAAACCACTAATGTTGTAGTTTTTTGTCAAATTTTTGAAGTATGTTTAAAAAACGATTATAACAAGTGCACTAGAAATCCTGAATTCTTTAAAAACTCTATTTTAAAGATTCAACAGAAAACATAATATTGTAGCAGATATATATATATATTTTTAACGTAATCTACAAATTCTATAAATTTTCCTTTATGTTTATTGTATTATGTAAAATAGAGAATTTGATTCATTTAATGAAATTGTAAATTAGGAAAAAAAAAACGTGTACTTAAAATTACTAAATAAAAATTCGTTAAAATTATTTGATACGAATGCTTTTAGGACCATAGTAGAATTTCACTGAGAGCAGTAGGCTCATTGTGTTGGTTATTGTATTTAAAATCAAAATAGTGCGTGTCAAATCCTAGGCCAATTAAATTTTGGTCCAGCCACAATTCTCATATGGTAGACCAAAACAAATAGAATTCCTGAATATGTATGTGGACATTTACTGTAATAAAAACTAACCTAAAATTTGCGATTTTTTCTAATTTTTTTTATGAGGTGGAGCAAGTGTGACGTAACCTAAAATTTCAATTTTTTTCTATTTTTTCAAGAGTTGAAGTAAGTGTGACCTGGTGTACTAGGACCACTATAAAATTGTTGCAAATCCTAAATGACTAATTTTAACACACAATTGTTTATTAAAACTATATATATGTATATAAATTGTTGTATAAATGTTTAACTACTATGATTCATTCCTAATTCATATCATCATATTTAGTGGTCATGTTTTCCTAGAGTTTGGAATGAGAACGAATGTCCTCGTGACATAATTCGAACAGAAAAGATTTGAGTCTTTAAAACGATGAGATAAACCATAAATTGGAGTGTGGAGGTTCGAACCCCCGTAAATGGAGATTTATTTCAGTTTTTTGGTATAATAACAAGTTCATGACTATGAGTCACTGGGTTATATGATTAACATCTATACTTATGCTGTGAGACGGGATGAATGGGTGACCCTCATTGTTAGGGTTGAACCATTTCTTTGGAAATGAGAACGAATTGTTTTATTTATTTATTTATTTTAAGAAAACAATCCACTTTTATTACAAACAAAGAAACAGAGTTACATCAAATCCGATCAGAGCCACAATTTACAGTCTCCAAGCAACTTTTAAAATTTTCTACATATCGTAAAAAGTGGAAATAAACACATAAATCGGTGGTCGTTGTTCGGAAATATGTAGTATTGGTTTGCTTATTATGAAAACATATAACATGACTGTAGACACATATTGCAAAGTATATGAACACACAACAGGATTGAATTTTATTCATATATTCAAATACTGGAACACATTTAAGTAAAAATGCAGAAAGCGAATTGTAAAAGCGAAAACTTATTCAGACTGAGGCGCGTAGAAATGTTGTCCTTAAGATATTATTGCCCCGACTATGTACACATGGATATTGAAATACGTCTCCCAAGATACAACGGTCTATCTTGTTCTAGTCTTTGTACTTAAATGTGAACAAGCAACGATCTGATTAGGCTTTGAATATCTTTGACTATGTAAGTGTGTTTATGCAAAAAAAATGTCTTCTTATTTTTTCAGAATATGAGTATGCAGAAAAAACTTATGTTTGTGTGAAAATAATTTTTTCTGTCTAATATTTCTTCAGGTTTGCAGGATTGTTTGTATATATAAGGTAAAGATATCAGAGTACCACCCTTTCAGAATTGACAGTTGGGAAGTTATCTGTTGTAACCAACAGACACAAAAATTCGTTCAGAATCTGTTCATGTATGGTCGGCCAAACATTTGCCTTTGAACAGCTCTGATGCATGAACACGAACTGAATTGCTACATTGTATGATTCCAAATATTTTTCCTGTTGGACTGGCCCAAAATGATTAATATTGGGCCAGATGGCGGTGCACGTGTGAGTTCTGAATCAACAAGCATTTACGTCTTCCCTCATTAACACAATTCACTTGCCCCGTGGAGCTTGCCTCTCAATGTAACTCCCCCACTTAAATAGTGAGAATTCTTGAGTTTCATTACCTATATAGGACAAATGGAACACATTTCCTTTACAACACTCACATAAATCACTCTACTTTTAGACATTAATTTATCATTCACACGATATCGGAATCAAGTAATTCAAAAGGCTAACTTCAACTCCTATCTTAGTAGTTTCCAAAACTATTTTTAGCACCCGGAAATTCATTCCATAGGTCAATCGAATCCGGATTTGTAGTTGACTGTTTTCCACTTACACTTAAACCCGTGTATAAGTTAAAACACCATAAAGTTCCAACAATCATTCCCCGCATCTTTGGTGTATCACTTGATTCCTCCAATACCAAAAACTATGCACTGTTTCTCTAAAGATATACGGTCAATCCCTCATGAAGGCAGGTCCAGTGAGGTTGGACTTAATCCATTCCCCGATGGTGGGCCCGTGAAAAGAATCCTGGTTGTGCCGGTCTAGGTAACAAGTTATGCCAAATCAAGTCCGCCCACATGCAATCCCGAAGAGTATGCAATGGCGATTCTTCTTTCCGGTTGCACAACACACAAAATGGCGAAGTGCAAATATGCCTCCTTCAAAGAAGTCTAAAAGTGGGCAAAGCCTAATGTTGAGTCTGGCAGAGCATAAAATTGAGCCTATGGGCCCTTCAACCTCTAAATGGAATCCAAAATGTTATCTTTGGGCATATCAGTCTTAGTACCAAGGAATTGGTAGCCATTGGCAACTGGATATCTATTATTTGATCAACCCCTCCTAGATGATGGTATCATTGGCCATAGAAAAGCCCTCATCAAATGAGAGGCAGCCAGACAAATTGATTTCCAAGTTTGGGAATCAGTAGCAGTCAGTGTAGCAAAAGGATTACCGTACTTCATAACTTGAGTCTAGACCTACAAAGAGTGATAATCAGTCAGAATTTTCTAAACCAGCTTTCCCAAGAAGGCTGAATTCATCAGATGCGGGTTTTTGAAACCAAGACCCCCACGCTTCTTTGGTTGGCAAAGATTCTTCCAGGAGGGATGTAATGTATTTTACTTTGATTTTATTCCTCACCCAAAAAAAATTCATGAGAATGAATCATTTACTATGGATGTGGAAGCAACGCAACGCTGTGCTTTTTAAGCTAAAGAATTATTTGATTTACAATTTCCTTTCTATTTTAAATTTAATGGTATAAAAGAGGAGTTTCTTTATTTGATGTTGTTTTATTCTTTTTTTTGTGGAAAGTCTTTTTGGTGAGTCTTACTCTGAGTCGAGCTCTGAAAGACAACTCCTACTAACTCGGGATTAGTCGGATGAGTGGGTTCAGGATCTGCTTTAAGCAAATAAAAGAAGAATTATTTGATCTACACTTTCCTTTTTATTTGAAAATTTACAGGTAAAAAGCACGAGTTTCTTTATTTGATAATCCTTCCGTTTTTTAACTGTTACTTATTAGAATCAGCTTTGTTTTTATTTATCTGTCATTGTACAATACCAATGCAGCATTTATTATTTTTTATCCACCTTTATCCTTCATTTTAATAACCCAAATTTTGATACAATTTTCTCTGCACAAAGAATGTATGGTAATTTTGTTATTTTACATTCCATTTCAGACACATTAATCACTTTCTTAATATGTGTGTTTAATCTCTCTCCGATAATTAAAAAAACAGAGGGAGTATTATTTATATTGTGAAATTAGATTTTGTATATATAATAATTTTAGGACTATTTAAGGCCATAAACTGAAAATTACTTGATTTTCTACAGCAGCAGGGGCGGTTGCACCTTAGTGAGATATGAGGCAGTCGACCTGCTAAAAAAATCTATTAATGTGAGACTTTTTTGGCCTACCCAAACACACACACACACTATCCTCAAAAAAAAAAAAAAAAAAAACACACACACACACACACACACACACACACACACACATATATATATATATATATATATATATATTAAATTGACACATTCATTTTTATAAATTGATTTGTATTGACCCATATAAACATATATTATATAAAAGACTACATTTAGTAGTTACAAAATATGACAAATTTTCGACATTTATTCCCAAAATCCTACGGCTGCCACTTCTACTTTAGGTAAAAAAAAAGACGTGTACTAGGATGCCTTTTAGGATACTGGTACAGTTGCCCTTTCTGCTTTAGGTTAAAAAAAGACATGTACTGGAATGCCTGATTTGGTGTGGTGCATTTAAAAGTCCACTAAATTTAAGTGATATTATTATTTACATGTAATGCTGGAATCAAAACGAATTATACAAGTACTTTAGTACTACTACATCCGTCCCAAAATATAAGTTGTTTTGGATTTTTTCAAATAGATTAAGAAATTGATTAATGTGTCCGGAAAAATAGGTAAAATGACTAAGTTTTCCTTTGATTTTTTAATATATACACCCAATAAATGTTGATTATCTCTTGTTAATTGGAGTAGTATATTGGAAATGAGTATGTGCACAGATACTAGTTATACAAAGTGATTTTTGGAGTTTTTAGTATTGAAAATATTTTTTTTATTGAAGATATAAATATTTTGTTTATATATTATAATTAAATTGGGGGGTAAAGATGAAAAAATAATAAATGCTGAATTGAAAATTTAAAACGACAGTAAATTATGAGATATAAGGGTGCACATGGTCCGATTTTCCGGTTTTCAACCACATTTAAAACAAAACCACTTTTTACGGTTTCAAAATTACAAACCAAAACCGAACCATAGCTAGGTAAAACCATTTTATCCGGTCCGGTATGGATCGACTTGGTTACGGTTTTTAGTCCTCTTTTTTAAAAAAATTATTCACTGAAAAGATTATCACTTGGTTTCAAATAATCTACGCCATTATTCATACGATAATCATACAAGATTCTCATTCTTCATCTATATCAGACACTATAACTCGAATGTCACTCTGAGTCCTTTCTCTCTCTCTCTCTCTCTCTCTCTCTCTATATATATATATATATATATATATATATATATATATATATATATATGCGTGTGTGTGTGTGTGTGTGTGTGTGTGTGCAAACTACGTAAACTGTTTTATTTCATCTGGCAGATAAGTTTATTAGGATGGGCATCAAACTACGTGCATGAGGTAGTTGATTCAAGTATTAATAGATCGCTGGACTAATTTTATTAGTTATTTACATGTAGTGATAATTGAGGGACCGACGAAAAGTCGATTCATCGTGGTGATCGATTCACAATGCATCGATTTAAAAATCGCTTTCTTGTAGCATGTAGTAGATTGGTATACGAGTGGATTGATGTGATGCAAATAAAGCACTTCTAATTAATAGTGTCGATATTCACACACACACACACACATATATATATATATATATATATATATATATATATATATATATATATATATATATATATCAGGTTTCGTTTTAGTAGGTTTTATCTTAAAACCAAAACCAAATTGTATTTAATGGTTTGGTTTTTTACAATACAAAACCAATCAAAAAACCATGTTTTACACGTTTTTACTTTGGACCGATTTTGTTCGGCCGGTTGGTTTGGTTTCCGATTTTTTTGTTTACCCCTAATGACAATTAAAAAAATTGGGAGGAGGTATATATGCCATAGAAAATTGTGTATAATACATTGTCAGTTTGTCACGAGAAACGCGGGATTATGAAATCAAATCTGAAGCTAACTTTACGGTTAGACGTTGAGAGCTTTAGACCGATTTTCCATCACTTTTATTGTTTTTTTTCCTTTTCGAGAACACTTTCTTTTTTCTTCATGAATAAGATTTTTAGATTTTCCACCACTTTTATTTCTTAGGAAATATTTTCCACTACTTGAATCATTCAGCTGTTTACTGTTTTTGCCTTTTATTTTATTTTATTTTGACTTTGTCAGAACATGGGTTACCACGTCCCAAAAGGTAGATAAGGGTAATATTATTAATTAATTTATTAATTTTTTGCGGCATATTCAATGTCAATATTTCTTCAATTAATTTTATGTGTAAATTTCTGTTTATTGGGGGTATATATCTTGTTCAAAATAGTACTATAATTTATTTGCATCTAGTAGGTAAAGTTATTTCACCCCAAAAATAAATTGGAGATTTTGGGAAAAGACAGTATTTAGAATATTTTTAGTAATATAACAAATTTAATATTTTTATAGGAAGAAAAGATAAATCTCATAATTTTTATAAGATTAAAGCAAAAAAAAAGACACTAAAAAATAAAAGCCCGACACGTCCTACCAGTGCTGCTACAGTTCTTTTTTTTGTTTTGTTTTGTTTTTTTTTTTTCCTCTTTACTTCCAGATTTTTAAACGCTCATATCTTTTGATCTATAGATTCAAATGCGATAAAAATTTCACTGAATTATTTATTTTTTGATGCTCTTCGTTTTGATACTTGGTTCGATATAATTGCATCATTTTTCGTGAGATTCATTGTTTAAATTCACTCAAATGGATCTCCCTAAAATGAATCTCGAAAATCAATGAATATCGATGAGAGATTTAAATACAACAAAGTGAATTTCGACAATAATTTGAAATCAGTCGGAATATGTTGAATGTAGTATCAAAATAAAGAATATGAAAATATAAAAATTTGGTGAAAGAAATTTCAAATTTGGAGTTATAGATTGAAAGATATAAGATAAAAAATGTTTAAAAAATATGGATGAGAGAAAGCGTGTTGGCTTTTTTTTTTTTATAGTCTTATAGTGTGTTATACATCATTAGTACAAAAAGAATAAGATGAATAAGATTTTTGTTTTAACAAGTTACAAACATAAGTTTGAAAATGAGATGATCCAATATACAAGTTAACCCATGCGTCTCGTATCTATCAAATAATCAAAAAGGGAGTAATATTACTCAATATGACATAACAATTTGTCCATGTTTTTTTGGTTAGTTTCCTTACATACATTTTTGTCTCTATCTTACTCCGACATGCATGTTGACTATTAGTATGAACTCAAAAGCCTACCATTTCCGCGTGGGTAACATTACCTCATACTTTTATTTCATATAATACTTCATATTTTTATAATTGATTATGCTACATATATCGATCAGTAATTGAAACGAACATAGCGTGAACAATCTCATGTCCGTCTCTTGTTAGTGTTCATGAATATTTGTTTTTTAAGCTTAACTACCAATCCTGAACATGATTATAAGCTCATTTCCTAAACGGATGAACACAAAATTGGCTCACGACCGTTCGATTATTTTCATGATATGATTCTACTTATATAGATACAACATAACTATAACAATAAGATGATACGTCTAATAGATACTATAGAGTAATTTTTTTTTTAAATATTTATGAAGTTCTTCTAATTCTTTTTGTGTGATGATTTTTGAATATTTGTTTTATGATTTGTAATTTATATATTTGAACTTGACTTTTTATACCTAAACGAGCTAAACTCAAGCCGAGCTTGAGATGAAGGCAAAAATACGTTTGACAAGCCGACATCGACCACGAAGTCAAATAATTTATCTTTTAAACGAGCCGAGCTTGAACATAATGTTATGTTTGTTTGTTAAACGAACGATCGCGAATAAGTTTGTTAGCTAAACAAACCAAGTTTGAACATATTTTTTATTCGTTTTAAAGTATTCGTTTATTAAACGAACGATCATGAACAAGCACGTGACAAAAACAAACAAAAGTTTGAACAACATATATTCAGCTAGACTCGACTCGTTAACAGTTATAGCATAGACTGCTTGTACTGTTTTTTCTTGAGATAAGTCGATACAGAGAATCGGACTCCCATACCCACCTCAAAAGCAAAACTATCACCACATCACTTTTGCTCTGTTACCAATGAATTATGTCCTTTAGGTATATATCTCAAAGTTATCTATTGATTAACATTAAGTTCGTTTGGACATGAATTTTTTTGAGTTAAAACTTATTCGGTGTATTCATTTTGGTTGAAATGTTGTTTGAACTGTATGAGTGTTGTGTCAAATAAATAAGAAGAAGTGCATTGTGCGGTGAAAAATATGAGAGAAAAAAAATTAATTTATGGATAAGACAAAATCACACTAATATTATCATACTAAAACACCACACTACTTATATGACAAAACAATGTGATACAAATGTTCAAATGTAATCCACGTACACGGATGCACATAATTTTACCATGTGAGTATTGTGTTGTTTTAATGTGAGTGTGATTTTACATTACTCTTAATTTTATTCAATGAATAAAACAGTTTTCTTAATGAAGTGAATGGATGGAAGAATATACATTGCCTAAGTGGAGTTTAAACGAAAAATTACAAGGAATGAGGTTGAAGAATATATGTGATTCCTATCATAGGTGGTCCTTGATGATGTTTAAGAAATCATCACTAAGAAAATATTCGATTTAAAGTATCCCGTGTGAATCTTGAAGCTTGCCACAACATTGCAACGGCCTTGAGTCACCTACAAGTTAGTAAAAAATAGGACAGGGAATTAGTTTAGAAACAAGTCGCACCACCAAATGACTATCTATGCTGTTAGATAATCAAGTTATCGGCCATTTGAAACTGAGGCTTACACAGTCGAAGAACATTAGCTTGACGTCAGAATACCGGAATCGATGTGTTGAACTACTGTAACGCACCGTTTCTGGATACAGATCCCTTATCCGGAAGAGAACGTTAAGCACGTATAACATTGAATAAATCCAACCTTATACGCAAGACTCTACGTCGTCGATCAAAATAAAGCAAACGGAAGCTAAAAAGACTCGGGTAAAACATAAATGCTACTAAGAATAGATACAACCATTCTAAAGATAGAAAGATGTAACTTACAACAGCGGATCTTTACAGAAAGAAGGTACAACAATTATCTTATCAAGGTAAAACAAATCACAACGTACTCTATGAAAATTACAAGATACATTATACATCTAGATAGCAACATGGTAAAACTCCATAGCAAGCATCGCAAACGTCCTCCTCACAATCGTCATGATCCGTCTCAACCTGTTCGTCTTCTCACCCCAAAGCACAATCAAACATGCAAATGGGTAAGTACATAAGTACTTAGCAAAGATTGAGAAGCTGATGAATAAACAAGCGTTACAATGAAGAGGTTATTATTATAATTATTAAGTTACCTTCACGAGACCGACTCAATCTAGGGTTCACTTCCATGTCCATCAACATGTCATGACTATACATTTCTATCCTAACTTATCTTGGTTACGTCAACACGCAAGGGCCCTACACGAGTTATGTCCACCACGAGATGTTGCCAACCAACAATATTATGCACTATTGGACCCGGGATTCCCCGGTATGCATACACGTCCGGTGAAGTTCCCCTGTCATTTGGCCGCTAGTAGGTCACAGAGTTATCCACCTGTCCGGACGAGTCACATAGACGATGTTCACATGTGCCTATCCAAAAGTGACATGACGTTTAATCTTTTTACTATGCAAGTACGTACTTATTATTTGTTTTTAACTAGCCACCGAAATATTTTACAGTAAGCTCCCTCACACCTACTACTCTCTTTCCTAGACCACTAGACACGGACAAGGCCAAGCAATTACACAGACTTCGATGAATGCAAATCCATCAAAGCACAAGCCTATCATGCCCTTATGACAGTCCCGAACTTCAACTCCTTTGAAGAGTATATTCGGTGCCGGAACTAAACGAATCAGAAACTCAATCAAGGCTTGTTCATGTTTGATTAACGTTATTAGATCAAGAAACAACATTTAAGACTCATACCATAGCTTAAAACAACATTTCCCCAAAATGAGGGGTCATATGACGCACCGAACGACTTAATGCTCCTTAAGACTCTCACGAGCCAAGGCGCTTGCATCGACTCGTGTGCTTGCACCGAGCGCAGAAAGCCGTAAACACGATCTTTTCTGCACTTTATCGATTCCTACTCAAATCCAAATCTGTTCAACATCGAAAATACTCAGAAAATAGCAGAAAACTCATCATTTACAAGACCATAACGTATCATAGCATAGCAACAACATTTAACACGAATCCTTGCTACAAACCAACACCAACACTCAACCTAAACATTGTAAAACCATGATTATTCGTTAGGAAGATCCTCTTACCTTAATTTCCAGCAAAAATGATCCTAAACCTTCAAGATACTGCTGATCTTCTATGCCTTCAACTCGAAACCTAATTGATCAACAAGTAACCCTAAAACCATATCTTTCTTGTAAATCCGAAATGAAAAAGTGTGTAAAATTGTAGATTACCTGGATTACTTTCTGTGAAACTATTTTTAGAACAATCTACGCTCTTATATGATCATTTTGACTACTCATGGCTATGAAACTGAGCTACGGATTGAAAGATATGAATTTTTGAAGAATCGAACCCGACGAGTACCAAAAACTAGGGCTAAACTGAAAACTTACGAATTAGAGAGATGTTGTTTTTCCAAAGTTGCGTTACGTTGCGCTGATCACTTTTCTCTACTGTGTCGTCTTGAAACGATGAACGGATTGGCCCCTGCGATTGGAGTTTACGTTCACCCTTTTTCCTGGCAACTCGGCGCCTGTTGCCTCTGTGAAAAGGCCGCCGTTCCTCTTTTTTTTTTCTTTCTAAAAGGTGCATGTGTTTTATGAGGAAATGTTGGTATTATTTTTCTTAAATAGCTATCAATTAATTCCATAATTAAATAACTAAATCTCTCTCTCAGAGATTTACTGCGGGTGGTGCATCTCTCTCTCTCCTCGCGCTTTTCTCGGATGCACCATGTAGAGGAGGTGGTGACGGCTTTGTACAATCACTCTCGCCGACGGCACGCCGAAGAATCCTGGTTAATGATACAAACCGAAGTAGCGGCGGACGTACGAACGCGGAGTTTGATCGGGAAATTTGGGTTCCGAAGGACATTGAAGTCCGGGGACCACGGGTGGCTTTGAAGCAGTCCTGGGGCACCAAGTTCATCGTGACTCGGCTTTTTGCAATATCTTTCAATTTTTCTTTCCGGCAGAGCCATGGGATGTGGTTGTAAAATGGGGGCCTTGGTGTTATGATGGGTTCTTGGTGGGGTTACGGGTTTGGCGGGGATGGGTGGGAGTCGGAGAAGGGTTCTTTGCGCGGAGGAGCTTTGGGTCCATGTGATGATGGTCGCCACGATATCTCGCACCCGGGCCGGGTTAGGCGGCGGTTGGCGGAGGACTTGGGAGGGGTGTCTTCTTTCACAATTACCGGAGGAGGTGGTCTCGGAGATGAGATTTTTCGAGTTTAGAGTTTGCATTTGGACTTAGCGGCACCGGTGAGGCTGGTCATGCGTTTGGAGGTTGACGGGTTGAATTGAAAGTACTTCTCCAATATGAACGATTACCGAATTTATGTTTTCATTGCGGGAAGATTGATCACACACCATGTTTTTGCCCATCGTTTTCTCAAGAATTAACGAGGGAGGAGAAGAAATATTTACCGCTTGGTACATGGTCATGGGCAACGCGATGCTCGAATTTATTGGACGAGGTGGAGCTTGGGGCCGACGGTGCAGGTCTTGCTATTGATTTGTTTGATGGGGAAGCTGGAGGAGGTGGGGTTGCTTCTCCTTCTTCGGTTGGTGATGATGATGGGGAGCAATTGGGTGAAAGGGAGGGGGTTTATGGAGGTGGAGGAAGAGGTTGATTTGTTTGTGAAAAATAAAGGAACTTTAGCTTGAGGGGTCCAGGGAAGCTTGGTTGGGGACGATGGAAGTGCTGGGGTGATTCATGCAGATGTGGGCCGAGCTATGGTAGATGGTGTGGATGTGGGCCGAGCTAGGGGTGTTAGAGGAGTGGGCCGAGCTGGGGGTGGTGTGGCGGTGGACCGAGTTGGGGTAGATGGTGTGGGGGTGGGCCGAGCTTGGGTTGTTTTGGAGGTGGGCCGAGCTGGGGTTGTTACGAAGGTGGGCCCGTATGGGTGGAGACGACAAGGAGGGGTGCGAAGGGGGGATGCTTGCTCTTTGCTCGTATCCTTGGGGAGTAAGCGGAAGGCGGACGGAGCGCATGGGGAAGATTCGGTTGAGGGAAAGGTCACGTAGCAATTGCCGTTGGTGGAGTCTGCCGAAGAGCAGGCCCACCGGGCACCATGAGTATCTTATGTTGGAACTGCCGGGGGCTCAGCCACCCTCGAGCAGTTAAAGTCTTAAAAGGCCTTGTAAATATTTATTATCCTTTCCTTTTATTTTTGTCGGAAACAAAGTTGAATGAAAATCGGTTCTAGTATGTTCATTGTTCGCTTGGTTATAGATGTGCTCTTGTCCTTGGAAGTGTTGGAGCGAGTGGTGGCCTTGCATTATTATGGAATAATGATATGGATGTTTCAGTCTCTACTTATAATTCGGGCCACATTGATGCTATTATCCGTAGTAGTATGGCTCCTTCTTGGTGTTTTACTGGTGTTTATGGCAAACCGATTGTTAGTGAGCGAGAACATTCTTGGGCTTTATTGCGCCGCTTGCTTGAAAGGATGTCACTTCCGTGGCTTGTGGCAGGAGATTTTAATGAAATTCTCTTACGTACAGAGCAAGATGGTCTGAATCTTCGACCGTATCCACAGATCGCGGCTTTTCAGAGAGCTCTTGTTGATTGTGACTTAGCACATTTGGTGTATGTTGGAGCACCGTATACCTGGTATAAACGAGCGGATGGTTTGTCGAATCGGGTTCGATTGGACCGGGGGGTGGCCAATCTAGGATGGCGCACCCTCTTCCCTCAACATTTGGTCTATCATTTATCCAGCTCTAGGCCCGATCATATGCCTATTTTGATCTAGTCGGTTAATTCTTTTGATCGTTGCTTGATTCGGTGGACACCGGTGCCATGATATGACCCCTTTTGGATGAGAGACCAGAAGTTTGAGGAGCATTTTAGAGCATCTTGGCAGCGAGATATCGTTCGAGGCTCTTCTCTCATTGAGAGGGTAACACAGGTTTGTAGAGAATTGCGGAATTGGAGTTCTTAGAGGCACGGGAACCTTGGGAAACGTATTGCGGAGAAGGAAGAGGACTTGCAGAAATTGCGGGAATCATCTCGTTACTCAGTCCAGCAGGAACGCGGTATTATACAACAAATAGATTAGTGGCAGACTATGTAGGAGGAGTATTGGTGGCAGCGGGGTAGAAGTGAGTGGCTGGTCATGACAGACAGGAATACACGCTACTTCCACCATAAGGCAGCGGCAAGGAGAAAGCGGAACACTATTCATCTTTTATATGATTCCCAAGAAGGGTGTGTGAGGAACCGGCAGACATTGAACGTGTGGCTGTGGATTGCTTTCAGGCCATTTACTCGTCTAATGCGATTGCTGTTGATTTAGATGGATTGCATTTTGCAGAGCTCGAGATTGGGTAGCAACAACATTTCATGGCACATTTCACGAGATAGGAGGTCTGTGCTGCTTTGAAGCAACTGCCGGGGAGGAAGTCGCCCGGGCTAGACGGCATGCACGTGGTTTTTTGCAAAAAATTGAGGAATAGTGGGAGAGGATGTTATGCATGTGGTGCTAGATGTTTTGAATAATGGTGCTTCACTAGGTAAGCTGAATGAAACTTATATCTCGTTGATTCGTAAAGTTGCCTCCCCCCAGTTATGACGGAGTTTCGGCCAATTGCTCTTTGTTATTCAATCTACAAGATCATTTCTCGGGTGATAATTAATCGACTTAAAGGCGTGGTTGGTGATGTAATTTCTGAAAATCAGATTGCGCTTATATCAGGCCGCCTTATAACGGATAATGTGATAATTGCTTTTGAAGAGTTTCACTCACTGCAGGCGGGGATACGGGGATGTGATAGTCATGCTGCCTTGAAATTAGACATGGCTAAGGCCTTTGATAGAGTAGAATGGCAGTACCTTTGGAGGGTTATGGCGAATATGGGGTTTCCCTTGCCCTTTATTGATTTAGTGCGGCGCTGCGTGACGTCTGTTTCGTACCGTGTCTTGATTAATGGGAAGCCAAGTAGCAGAATAGTGCCGACCTAAGGCATTCGGCAGTGGGACCCGTTGTCGCCATTTCTTTTCATTATTTGTGCTGAGGGCTTCACGGCGTTGCTTAATGAATACGTGCATAGATGAGCGTTGCGGGGCATCCGATTTGGCCGAGAGGCAGGGGTCTATATCTCTCATATATTGTTTGTTGATGACTGTATGATATTCTTTGAGCATTTGGATGGGGCGGTGGAGACGCTAGTAGAATTTTCTGACAGGTATGGTGCTCTTTCTGTCCAGGTGATTAATTTTCACAAATCTAGCTTATATTTTTCGGATAAAATTTCGGTGGAGGTAAGGGAGGCGATGTCTGATCAGCTGCAGATTCCCCTGAGGGACGGTTCGGGCAAGTATTTGGGGATGGCCTTTGTGGTGGGGAGGAATAAAATTCAGGTGTTCACTTTCCTGAGGGACAAAATTCATAAGAAGGTGGCTGGCTGGAAGGATAAATTGCTCTCGCCTGCAGGGAAAGAGATGATCATCACATCGGCACTTCAGGCTATCCCTACATTTATCATGCAATGTTTCAAGGTTCCCATCACTCTTATACGGGAACTAGAGAAAGCGATTCAGAGTTTCTTTCGGGGAGATACAGACAATAAGCTTAAGATACACTGGAAGAATTGGGAGGCTTGTTGTTTACCGAAGAATCTGGGGGGTTTGGGATTTCGTGATTTGGAATGTTTTAACCTGGATTTGTTGGCAAAGTAGTCTTGGAGGATTCTGACCAGCCGGGATCATTGGCGGCTCAAGTTTTACACGCAAAAAGTACTCGAGGATAGTACCATCCTTGCAATCAGGTTGGGGCCTCGGCCGTCCTTTCTTTGGCATAGTATTACGGAGGGGCGAGACCTGTTTTACAATGGGATGTGATGGCGAGTGGGGGATGAGGACTCGGTGTATGTGTTTCATGATGCTTGGACAAATCGAAAACCTTCGTTCCGTATACCTTTTGCAGGGCATGAGCTCCCAACATATGCCAAAGTGTCAGATTTATTCAATCCTAATTCCAGAGCGTGGGATGTGCAGCGCATTCAACACATATTCATGCCATGAGAGTCGGATGCCATTCTGGCCACCATCATAGCCCCTGGTGGGCTTCCAGATAGGCGGATTTGACATTATGATTGATCGCGTGTAAGTCACTTATGTCGATATTACTAACAAGAGTACTAGGTCAATCATAGTATTGCAAGGGCGAATCAAAGTCGATCCCACAGAGACAATGCAACTCAAGTATAAATGATTCTAATCTAATTAAGAAGACATATATATGGTATTTGACCAACAATAAACATAAAAGAAATGTGATATTCCTCCCCCTCATGCCACCTATCTACTAACTTGGCTTAGTTAATCCTTATGTTTACTTCCCCACATAATTTCCTTAAATCAATTGAGCTTTTAATTCAGATTTAAGCTACGGGTGCAATACCTAACCCTATCTTCTCTGACCATGGTAGTAGATAATCTATATGGCAGCTACCCTCCTTAATTGGTCCGTAATAGCCCATACGTATAAAGAACTAGAATTGCCAGTATTGAGCTTTAACTCATACCGCTAACCCGCCTAGGCAGCTATCGACACTGATTAGCACGTTCCTAGGGTCCATCAGGATAATGTCCTAATTAACACTTTACTATCAGTACTTCATGTTAATTTATGAATTATGAATCCTAGATTGGCCAGATTACTCGTTTTAATTATTTCTGTTGATCAACGTAGCTGATGCCGAACATCCAGATTAGGTTTTCTAAATTTTGCCTCAGTAAACCAGTATAGACCGCCGGTTTACCGGGGGCAGCTTTTCCTATTTCTAGGTCTACATTGCTCAACTCAGATTAATCTAAGTAAATTATGGGGTCGTTAAACATGCAGATTAACTAAAACACATAAATACAAGCAGATCTACCATATTAAAGACATAAAGGAACGTTCAAAGCTTCATACTTTCAACAATGGAGATCTAGCTTGATCCACTCAAGCTAGAGATGGCAAGGAAGGGAAGGAAACCAGAAAATAGACTCCAAAAGCTTAAAAGAACTTTATTGCATCAGAATCGTATAATGAAAATTATTACTGAAGACGTATATAATAATCACTTTATGCGGCCTTATATAGATACATTGGCCGACTTATGACTCACAGATTATTACCGGGAATCATACAAAGATATTATTAATTAGCTCAAGTTTCTTGCTTAGAATAATTCAAAAGTCTATGTGGTGAAAAGTTCATCTTAGAGAATTCAGACAATCTAATAATTTGGAATATAATGTTAAAAAGCTAAGTGACGTCCCTTAACCCGCACTTAATCGAAACATTGTCCCCAATGAGAAGATGATAATGGAAAATGAAAAAGAACTTAGCTTCGGTTAAGTGTGGAGCCAAGTAAGAAACAAGATCGCCGATATTGCAATGGGCTGATGTAAGTAGGCCTCGAATAATCTGCGCTAAGTATTTCAAACAATCCAAGAAGAATTGGGTGACAACAGACCATATAATAATATGGCGGCAGTAAAAGAGAAATTAATTAACTCCAAACAAATTAAGCCGACAAAATCATTATATTAGTAAAAATCTGCAACATTACTAGACATGAAATAAAATAAAAAACAAGAAATGGAAAATAACAACAATAAAAAGAAAGAAAACTAGTCCTCGTCATAATAATCCTCCCAGTCATCTTTAGGCTCAAAACAGGGAGGTGGTCCAGAACTTGATCAGGTAGCAGCGGCGGAAGAAGATGCTCCATGGCGTGGGGCAGTCCTAGGTGGTGAGGTCGATGGAGAAACGCCTAGAAAGTCTTTAATACGATCCATTTTGCGATGAAGACTCACAATATCTCGTGAGTACTCCTCTAACAAGGCTCTTTGAGATCGAGGTCCTTCGAGGTCCGGAGTACGCTCTCTCTCAACTCTTGAACTGACCCATCTCGGTACTCTTGAAACTGACTGCGAACTGATCATCGGTTCAGGGTCTTCCTAATCATCACAAACAGAACCGGAACCTCGTCCTCCGTAGCGAACACGTCTATGATAGGCCTATAAGGCAGCTGCTCTCGCTCGGACTCAGCCGCAATCTCATGAATGCGGCTATGCATCAGTTGGCAGATGTTGACTGAAGATCCCTGCTCCAGATAAAACATCAACTCTGCCTTCGGTGTGACAGATACCGTATGCTTGGTTGGCAGAAGGCGGGCACATACAAATCTGTTGACCATATTCCTATCCCAGGATAAATCATTTTCTAGGAAGATGGTGGGGGCTCCCATAGGATTGTGCTTCCATTGCACCCTGAAATAACCAGCAATCATCTGCATTCTCTCTAAATCGTCAACATTGGTAAAAGATGTATACTCATCTAGGCCCACTGGTGGATTGCGAACCCTATAATATTCGTTGATCCGCTCAATTATAAAATCAACCTTGACTCCTCGGACCATAGCAAATGTAGCTCCTGGGTTATGCGCTAGATACGCATAAAATTCTCGCACCACCGTAGCATTGAACCTCGTCGGTGCCTCAGCCATATCCAAAATATCTTGCACCTTCAGGGATCTCGGCAAGATAGTACCACATCCGTCCAACTCTATGCCACGCTCTCGGGCAACAGGTTTTCCGTTCCAATGTCCTCGAAACGACTCATAAATCTTTAAAGAATGAAACTGCTCAACCCCATCTATCAAGGGGTTAGCATCTCCGTATACATACTGGTGACCACTAGGATGATGGGCGGTTCTGCTATGCTTGGGGGCCATCCTTATGATAAAAGAGACTGATGATGATACTAAAACAGAAAAAGGACCCTCGGTAAATCGGCACGTACCCCCGATTTACCGGAGCTGATTTTTCCCGGTTTCTTCTGGGACTCTGCTTCTGAAAATGAAAGTTGATGAACTGCAGCAAAAACGTGTTATAGCAGCACCACTCTACAAAGGGAGATGGAAACAATGGTGTTTGAGTGTTGAAAAGGAAGAAAAATGGATGCTTTTGGTGGTGATAGTGGCGGTGAAGGTGGCTGAGATTTTTAGAAGGAGAAGAAATGTAAGAAGGTAATTGATGAAGATGATGGATAATGGTGGTGGAAGGGTGTTTATATAGGAGAAATGGGTAGAAGGTGGAAGGGTTTGGAGGGATAGTGGGTAGAGGAGTAATGAGGGTGAGGGATTTGAGGGTTTGATTGACGGGATTAAGGTGGAGTTATGGTGGAGTGTGGGAAAGGTTGAAATGATAGAAAAAAGGGAAAATGGGGCGGTTTCTTTGACTAGTGGACTTCCATCACGTGTCACGAAAATCTCGCTTTTAATCGACACTCGAAGCGAAAAACCTAGCTCGGTAACCTGGAGGTAACTCCCGATTTATCGGAGTTTATTTTCCCCAGATTTTTCTGCCCTCCTACTCTGCACACCTTATACTAAATTTCTGCTCAATCCTCACCTAAAAAATCACTAGTTTCTACTCCTTTTGTTGCTACTTCCGACTCAATCATAACCCACTTCACTAGAATCCACAACGAGTAAAAATAACCTTCCCAACAACCACCGGTTTCAAGCCTAAGGGTGCGGTAGGATGAAAAAAAGCTCGTCATTTCATCTGGCTACTTTTATTTACTCCTATCCTATCTAAGGGTTTAAGATAAATAGTTCTGAGTTTATAGTAGCCAGCTCAACTTTCTTCAGATCCTTGCTCACTCACGTGTTGGGGCTTTAACTCGCCAAACCTTTATTCCAGAGGTTTTTACCTTCGTAGAACTTCTTTGAGCTCTTTTCCTGGCACACCTTTCTCTCTTAGCTCATGCACTAGGTCTGCTTCTGCATCGAGATTTAACTTTTATGCTCAGGGATTCCACATTTTTCACTAGATGTTCAATTTCACTATGTCTCTCAGAAGCACTCACTTCCATTAATGTTTGGTCATGGCCCTTGTCCTCATGCTTTCTTAGAAGTACTCTTATGAATTCATGCTCAATGGTTTCTACTAGAACCTCTTTGTGCCTATGTCTCTCCTCTTCTATCTCCATAATTTTTACTTCCCCAGAACCATAAGTCATCTTGCAACATTCCGGCCTATTGTCTAGGGGCTCTAGGATCTTTATAGATACGGCATCTTTATTAGTCCTCAAAGTTATTTCCCCATTATCAAAGGCCATGATCGCCCGGCTGGTCGCTAAGAAAGGTCTACCTAACAGAACTGGGGCACTTGGATCCCCCGGCACGTCTATAACTTTGAAATCTATTGGAAAGGTGAATCCTCCTACCTTAATCGTGCAATTCCTCAGCAAACCGGTTGGCATATCTCTAGTTCAATCAACAAAGGTCATAGTTCGAGTTTGATTCATGATAACTGGAATCTTAATCTTTTGGTTGAGGGAAAAAGGAAGGATGTTGCAACTCGAGCCGGAGTCACAGAGACCTAAACCTACTAATACACCGTTTATAGAGATCGGGAGTCGGAACGTCCCAGGGTCTCCCAACTTCAATATGGTATCTGAGTCTGGGTAATCCTCAGGCTCAGAAAACATAGTGTCCAGATCCTCTTCGAGATCATCGGAATCGTAATCAGACGAAGATATTTAAATTAACTCTAAGGGAAACTCACCTGGACGATACGTGCTGCACTCCGTTAAGCTCTCTTCAGTCTCCTGTTTAAGTGCTTCTTTTTCCTTTTCCACACGCTTCTTGTCCCCTTCTTATTGCTCTCTGACTACGGATCATGGGTACATGAAAATAGGCTTGATATTCAACAATGTTCGAGGCATTTTGGTTGACTTGTCAACTCCTGCTTGACCGAAATTCTGAAGTGTCCCGATCTTCCTGCAAAAGAGACAAAATAAAACAAAGAAAAGGTTAGCAACTCCCGCTTCAGTTGGGGATGAACCCAACTGTTGTGGACCTACTAACTAAAATCAAGCCAGGATATACACAAAATAACAAGGTCGTCGAGTCGATTTTTGGACCTCGGTAAATCGAGGTAACCCACGGTAAACCAGGCCTAGAATTTCTCATTCGGCGATTAAAAGCGGTCTGCGAGGGTTTAATCCAGGATTACTCAAGGCTCAAAAAGAAAATAAATTTAAAAGAAAATGACATCTTAATTAGAATTAAAACGTTTATTCTTGAAATTCACCATTGTCCCCGGAAACGGCGCCAAAAACTTGATCGCGTGTAAGTCGCTTACATCGATATTACTAGCAAGAGTACTAGGTGAATCGTAGTATAACAAGGGCGAATCAAGGTCGATCTCATAGAGACAATGAAACTCAAGTATAAGCGATACTAATCTAATTAAGAAGACACATATATGGTCTTTGACCAACAAGAAACATAAAAGAAACATGGTATTCCTCTCCTCATCCCACCAATCTACTAACTTGGCTTAGTTAATCCCCAGTTTACTTCCCATTAAATCAATTGAGCTTTTAATTGAGTTTTAAGCTACGGGTGCAATCCCTAACCCTATATACTCCGACAATGGTAGTAGATAATCTATACGCCAGCTACCCTCCTTAATTGGTCCGTAATAGTCCATACGCATAAAGAACTAGAATTGCCAATATTGAGCGCTACCCGCCTAGGCAGCTATCGGCACTGATTAGCACGTTCCTAGGGTCCATCAAGACAATGTTTTAATTAACACTTCACTATCAATACTTCATGTTAATTTACGAATTACGAATACTAGATTGGCCAGACCTATTACTCGTTTAATTATTTATGTCGATCAACGTAGCTGACGCCGAACCTGCAGATTAGGTTTTCTAAATTTTGCCTCGGTAAACTGGTATAGACCGCCGGTTTACCGGGGGCGGCTTTTCCTATTTCTGGGTCTACATTTCTCAACTCAGATTAATCTAAGTAAATTATGGGGTCGTTAAACATGCAAATTAACTAAAACACGTAAATACAAGCAGATCTTCCATATTAAGGACATAAAGGAACGCTCAAAGCTTCATACTTTCAACAATAGAGATCTAGCTTGATCCACTCAAGCTAGAGATGGCAAGGAAGGGAAGGAAACCAAAAAATAGACTCCAAAATCTTAAAAGAACTTTATTGCATCAGAATCGTATAATGAAATAAAATAATTTGTATTATTATTGAAGACCTATGTAATAATCAGTTTATGCGGCCTTATATAGATACATTGGCCGACTTATGACTCACAGAAACCCTAACCGACCTAGTAG
Organism: Gentiana macrophylla; assembly: GCA_026214975.1. Taxonomy (NCBI): domain Eukaryota; kingdom Viridiplantae; phylum Streptophyta; class Magnoliopsida; order Gentianales; family Gentianaceae; genus Gentiana; species Gentiana macrophylla. The sequence continues at coordinate 85,955,818 of CM047807.1, forward strand.
ATGCGGCAGAATCAATTTCTTGCTCCCCAAGACCCTCGGTTTATCGGGCCTAGCCCACGGTAAACCGAGCATGACTTTCTTCTTTTCTTTCAGCAGATCTATTCCTGGACTCGCTTCACTTGGCCCAATACTTCTACCTTTGGTTCAGCTCCGTGTCTAAATGCTCCAGATTTGATACATCCTGAAAATACATAAAACAAGGCAAAACAGTACCAAATCTTCGGGATAATGACACAGATGCAGAATTACGAACTTAGGAACATGCACTCAGCGTTTAACATATATTCCTTCACAATAATAGGCTTATCTACATTCTTCAGAGCAGAAATCGGGGTAAGTAAAGGTTAATTTAATGGTGCATTTGGAGCGTTATCAATGATCGCAAGGGAGTTTATACAGTTCGGTGTGGGTACTTCCTGGTCTTATCACTCGATTGGCCATCTTCTGTTACAGGGCCGGCCAGCTTCTTCAGGCGGGGAGAGTAAGAGTTGGAGAAGTTGCTGGCAGCTTCCTGTGCAGCCACATATTCAGCACTTCTTGTGGAGACCTGCATGGTTGCCTCGCTATTGGGCAGGGATTACAGAGGAGGCAAATGGGGGATGGTCGTTGCATAGCATGTGGGGAGGGTCTGGAAACTTTACGACATGTGCTTTTCGAGTGTGAGATGGCAGTTAGGATTTGGCAAGTGTCGCCATTTTATGCGATCTTGGGGCACCTTCGTTTTGCCTCATTTCCGGTTTTCTTTATGCGAGTACTCGAGGATCAGGGTGTTCAGGGCACCGTGAGCTTTGTGTGGCTAATGTGGGGGATTTGGAAGGTGCGTTGCTGTGCAGTGTTTGATGATCAGGTTGTTTTTTGTCTCCACGGTGTGTACGCGCTCTCTGGTAATATCGACAGAGTATGGAAAGGCTATGGAGGTTTATCAGACGCAGGCCTCAGTTCCACACTTTATGGATAAGTGAGTGCGACCATCAATGGGAGTTATAAAGGGAAATGATGATGCGTCAGTTACTGAGGCGGGAGCAGGGGTTGGAGTCATTTTCCAAGATTCTCATAGGGCAGTTCTTCATTCTTTTGCATATCACTTCGATCCAGGAGACTCAGTGGAATATATGGAGCTAAAGGCTATTTCCTTGGCTTTGGAAGAAGCACGTCATTTGGGGATTCAGTGACTACAGGTAGAGAGCGATTGTTTTGCGTGTATCTCGAGGCTCCACAGACCTGTTGAAGATCTTACGGCCTATGGCTGTCTAGTACAAGACTGTTTGGCCCTGTTATCTAGTTTCACATTTGTTTTATTTACTTTTATTCGGCGTATGGGGAATGTCCCTGCGCACCTCTTAGCTCGACATGCTTTGCTAGTTTCGACTCGGACATCTTGGGGCACCTCGCTCCCGGGTGACGTTTTAACCGCTTGCTTGGCGGATGTTTCATAATAAAAGTTCTTTTTCTCAAAAAAAATTTAAATCCTTTTTAATTACTTTAAATATGATAAATAATAATTATGTTATAGTGAAATTAACTACCACCTATCCCAAAAGTTTAAGTTGATGGGGAGGTTAATAATTAACTTTAAAGGCTTCACACCCCTCAAGTGTGAGTTATCTACCGGAATCGATGTGTTGAATACCACCTATCCCAAAAGCCTAGGCTGATGGGGAGGTTGATAATTAACATCTCTTGCACAATCTTAATCTTAAAGGCTTCACGCCACTCAAGTGTGAGTTATCTCTCCAAACACTTGTACAATATAAATGGGAAAAATAATGGTGACCTTTGAGTTCGATCCCATGACATCGACTCACGATCACCTGTTGAACTACCACCATCCCAAAAGCCTAAGCTGATTAGAAGTTGATAATTAACGTCTTATACACTTTAACACGATGTAATACCATAAAAGTTGTTATATTTTTTTTAGAAGTTAATACACATTGTTCAAACAGACTCCTTAACTTTAGAGATGAGACATAGAGTCTGAAACATAATATTAATCTCATACATGCTTGGTCAAGCCCCACAATACCTATGTACTTGGAGAACTTAAAGTGTATCAGTCTTCACCGGATAATTGATGTAGGCTTCGGCTTATTTTAAACCTTTGATAACGGTATAACTCACTAATCGATTTAGTAGTTGACGAAGGTCGGACTAATATCTCGCCACATGTCATCCCAACATTGATATAGCCATAAATAAAAGATACGAACAGATTTAAGGCTTGACCTAAACCCCAGGTGGGAGGTCGGCTCAGCTAGCTTCTCAGCCCACCGTAGGTCGGTCAGGGCGCAACGGAGCTCAGCTACTTCAGTTCAGGCCTCACAACCTAAGGGACTCGACGCAGGTCGGCCTGAGTATCCCTTAGACGGAGTAGCAGACATGCATAATATAGCAGATAAACATGAAAAGAATCACTAGCCATAGAGGCTCTGATCCTACATTTAAACTACCGTGATTATCTCTACAATCAAGGAGATTCAACCGCATTTATCAATTTCTTAGGAACCACGAAATCAGAGTCAAATAAGGACCCGGCCATACAGGCCTGTGACACACGCCATCTATATAAACAATCCATAAGCGAGCTACGAGAGATTTAATTCATGATATATTACGAGGATACGTTAAGAAGCAGAGATATATTATCATCAAAGCCGATCTAAACATCACAAAAATCACCTCTCGTTCATATCTTTTCGTGTTTTAGGTTTTGAATAAATTATCATTAGGATTAAATGTAGCATTATCGGTAGTCACTGATTGATAAATAGTTAGAAATGATTTAATAATTTTTTTTGAACCAAATCTATTATGAATGTATGATTGCCCCGTTAAATACAAATTCTTTTACATTCCTATGAGCTGTCAAAGAAGGTTGTTCAAACTAATCCAACTTAAAAAAAGAGATGAAATTAATTATAAATAAAATCTCTACCTTCAAGTAGAATGAATCAATATGGGCTAAACCATGTCCACATATAACGACTAACAACTCTAAACAATAAAGCCAGAATGAACATTGTATGTAAAATGGCGACTTTTTTCTTTAATCATTAGGTAATATTATATAAAAAATATATCTCTTTTTAAGAAGAAATATGTTTTTCAAAGGACAAAAGAAAACAAAAAAGAATATTTTAATTTTTATATTTTGACGTCTTGTTATACTTGGAAAAGTCCAGCTCAATTAGCCATGCCAGAGAATTTATGCTCTCCGACTTTTCTTGCGAAGAGATTTTTTTCCTTTTTTAATGTGTTTGTTTTTCCATAGAAAGTTCGTCAATGGTTCTGGTTTGATTTGATGAGTCCGGATCATCTATCCAAATCCTCTACCCATTCATAATAACTAGAATCTAATCTGTCAATTTGCATCGGCTTTGGATCAATGTAAGGTCGTAAATGGTTGGTAACTCAAAATATGTGTTTTTTACATCAAAAATATTATAAATATCCCAATAATGCATTAGGTGGGCCCCGGAAGTCCGGAGGCAATTGGCTTAGCGTCATTGTTGGGAGAGATTACTTGATCTTATTCGCCAGCTTTCCGTAAAAGGAGGTGGTGGCACTCGAATTTAGAAAGTTGCATCCACTCATCCTGCAACTCTAAAGTAGATTCTAAATTCGGTTTTGGACTTCCATTGTGACGTCCCGTTTGATATCTGAAGATTTATCCATCAAAGATGCCTATGCGATGCATATATTAAATTTTAATACATCAAAATTAATATATATATATATATATATATATATATATATATATATATATATATATATATATATATATATATATATATATATATATATATATAGCCTCAGTAATAATCAATCGAGTAAAAGCGGAATAAATTAAATCTAAAAAACTTACTAAAAAAGAAAGTCAAACGACAATCGAAAGGATCAATAAAGTCCCAAAATCTACGCGTGCAGTGAAATGAACGACAAAACAACGAAATAAATGTTGTTTACATTATTAAATCCTCAAATAAATAGAAAGGATGCTAAAAGATCGTCTCTCCAAAATTATTTAAAAGAGAAAAAAAAACATAAAAAGAGTAAATGTCCATTCTATTCTTTTGAGCTTAAACCTCAGCTCCGTCATTACCGTCGTCATATCCGTACTCATCGTCGCCCCAATAAAATAATGTCCCGCCTTTTTGTATAAGTGTGAGACATAAAGTTCTTGTCAACTCTGGGTTAGCCTTTTAGACCAAACGAGGACGGGCGGTCTAAGCGATTGACTGGACCATTTATGATCGATTAGCGCTACCAGGCCGGGGTCCGAGGCGTTACTGAATAACGGTATTCGAGAGCCGATCGCCATACGGAACTAAGTGCCACACCGTGCAGAGGCGGTGGGGGCTACTCTAGAATCCTATGGTAGAGGACGAATTGGGACAAGTCCACCTGGGACAAATCTTGGCCGTCTGGCCCAACGCCGATCTCTTATAATGGTGGGGGGAGAATGTAAAATCCCACATCGGTAAAATAAAGTCCCCGCCACCCCATATAAGTGTGAGACATAAATGTCTTGTCAACTCGGGTTAGCCCTTTGCACCAAGCGAGGACGGCGGCGATCTAAGCGATTGACCGGACCATTTATGACACATTTAAGCGCTACTGACTAAAGTGCGAGGCGTTACATCCATGCATTCCAAAACCATAAAACAGACCCCAACCTTCATTTTTCATCACTTTTCATGTTCAATCTTTCCTCAAACCCCTTTCTCTTTTCTCTCCAAGTTATAAAGCAAACCTGCAATATTTCAAGCAGAAAATCATCCTCCCTCAGCACAACTCATGTTCTAAGTAAGTATTCATCTTAATCTTCAAGTTCCAAGTATGAATATCATTCATAGAAAAACTAGATTTCCATCTTGTATTCTTTAAGTATGTCACGTAATTAATACATCTTGTATGAATACATCTATTAGTGGAAGAAGAATATAAGGATAACAACTGAAACAATGAAGGTAATGATTCAAATATCAAAGATTTTCACCATTTCATGTATGAAATGTGTTTTTGCGACTTTAACATTTAAGTATGCTTCTGTTTTTTTTCCTATTAGAGTACATAATAACCGAATACTTTTTCATTGATTCAATAACATTAGAATGATGTCTTTATATAAGAGATTACACTAGGGATAAATTGGTAAAAACATAATGCTAAACCCTAGTCTAATGCGTGACTTGTTCCCTAAGTCTTGGCTCGGCTAATGATGCTTCAATACGCCCCCGCAATCCCATGGGAACGGGGTGGACATGGAGATTGGCCTTGAGATCATTAAAACGGACATGACCTAAAGGTTTCGTGAGAACATCCGCCAATTGATCCTTGGAGGAGATGAATGCAACTTGAAGCTTTTTCTGAGCAACCAATTCCTGAACATGATGAAAGTCAATTTCTATGTGTTTGGTGCGAGCATGGAAAACCGGATTCTCTGTAAGGTATGTGGCACCGATATTATCACACCACAGTGTCGGCGGGTGAGGAAGTGAGATAGGCATTTCCCGAAAAAGCATAGTGAGCCATTGGAGCTCGGCAGCGGCATGTGAAAGAGCTATATATTCGGCTTCGGTACTATTCTTGGCAACAGTGAGTTGCTGTTTGGAACGCCAGCTAATAGGTTCGGACCAAGGAAAATGCAAAATGCACCAATGGAGCGTCGATCATTGGGATCACAAGCCCGGTCAGCATTAGTGTAGGCCTGTAAATTAACCAAAGGCGATGAATGAAACAAAAGACCATTGCAAATTGTCTGCTTTAGGTAGCGTAGGATTCTTTTTACGGCGGCCCAATGGGTATCACGCGGAGCATGCATAAATTTACTGACCTTGTGAACCGCGAATGCGATGTCAGGATGAGTGAACCAAGATATTGAAGACCGCCCATGATGCTACGATAAATGTACGGATCATCGAAAGGCTTACCATCCTTTCGGCTAAGACAGAGATTGCTGGCCATAGGAGCTGTTAGATGTAATATCGTCGGATCAATCATAGATTGACCCGATTACGCAGCGGAAGTATCGGATCTAGATCTAAACGAAAACAAAGAACATAAATTAAAGATCTAAATCTACAAGGGGGTTTAGGAGTCTACCTTTTTATGGTGCTTAACTCCAAGATGAAAAGGCTCCTTGAACACGTGATTGAGCAGCTACCGTCTTCCAACGTGTGTCTCCCAGCAACACCAAGTGGATGGTGTTTCCCGCCGCCGGACCTCCTTGATATGCTACCGGAATAATCCCGAAGATTATTCCAACTCTAAACCCAAAGAAAGATGGCCGAAAATTCTAAGCCACTTTCTTGTGTATATGGCGTGAATTGTAATGTGTCAAAAAGGCTTGGCTATAACTCTCTTTATATATGAGAGAAGTAAAACTTAACCTCCAAGGATTAAATAATTAAGAGATAATTATTACATTAATCCTTTTTCCAAATAAAAGATAAATAAAATAATTATCCCAAACAAATTAGGATAAATCATATTATTATCTAATATTCCATGAATTATCAATTAACAAATAAAAGATAAATCACATGTCAAATAATTATCCAAGAAAACTAATTTCTTAATAATATTCAACATCAAATGGCGCCACCTTTTAATTAAAATGGTTCACACGCATCTTTGCATATTTGACCAATTTGGTCAAAAAGTCAACACACCAATTTTGAAATTCACTTAAAATGTCTTTTCCGTGTATTTAATTATTTAGTCCAACTAAACAATTAATCCACATATCAAATTAAATAGCCCAATCCACTATTTAATTATAATTGAGGTGCAACGACGAGAAACCTATATGCTATATTGGAGCACGTCGGGGACCATGAACCCATATTCAAGTAAATTACAATAAATTAGATAAAATTATTTCGGCCGATGTAATAATTATATCCAACCTATTAATTCGGGATTACACCACCATAAACCCGAAATTGAACTCTATCGAATATAGATAACTTACACTCAATTTATGAGTCGAAATCGCCAATCGATATAATCATTACATACGGATAAATCCTCCATAGATCGCTCACTTCGATTCGGGATATTTCCGTAAACCCTTCTCGAAACATATTATCCTTATTTAACATTAACCCCCTAGTGATCAATTAGCTCATAACCAATATAATATGAACTAGGCCCATCGATCAGTTTTTAGGGTTAACAAATAAGGGAACTGTCTGTCTACTTCCCGAGGAAGGAATGGATTCCATATCGGTGATAACACGGACCACTCACTCATTCCAGAATAGAGCCAACGAGAAGTGTTGGACCACATACTGTGAAGTGATCCTTACTAACACATCAAACTCTACCCTAGTCTAAGCAGTTGTTTGTGATCACCTCAGGATTGAGATTAATCCATATATGATCATCTTGTGATTCGATAAGACTTCGAATACGGAATTATATCAAGAACTCAAATCAAATCGGTCAATACTATATGATTATCATCATATATAAATGCCCCACTAGTACCTATTACCGATAGATCCGGATAAAGCTGTCACACCGTAAAGTGTTCAGGCGCATTAATAGCAAATTAATCTAGAGACCCGTACTCCGATTAATAAACGCTACGGACTAAGTTAATTTTAAGTATATTTCACAAACTCAATCCTCGTGTGTATAGCCATACACTGAGTTGCGATTACATAATCAATATACTTAGGGTTTTCTGTAGTGTATACATATTGGCAATAAATGCGAATAAATAAGATGAAATAAATTCATCATTTATTTAAATAAAACAATTACAAATTGTCGTTCGGGCATAAAACCTAACAATCTCCCACTTGCACGAAAGGCAAGTGGATTAATTGTTTTAGAGCACACCCTATATCTATATTACAGCAATACAACTCCCACTTGCTCTAAAGCAAATAAGTCATGTCCCTAATACCAATAATTTCCAAATGCCGGTTGAAGACTTCTAACGGCAATGTCTTGGTGAAAGGATCAGCAGGGTTGTCAGCAGAGGCGATTTTCTTGATGGAAATGTCACCTCTTTGGACTATCTCTCGATTAAATGGTACTTTCGCCGATATGCTTCGACTTGCGGTGACTACGGGGTTCCTTCGAATTTGATCTGATCCCATTGTTGTCACAATAGAGAGTGATCGGATCGTTGTGATTTGAGAGACCCCAAACCACTCAGAACTTTCGAGCCAACCGCTTCCTTAGCTTCCTCGAGAGGCCGCTATGTATTCGGCTTCCATAGTAGAATCGGCCGTCTTTGGATTGCTTGACGCTTCTCCAAATGATCGCACCACCACCAATGGTAAACACCGAGCCTGAGGTAGATTTGAAATCATCTCTATCTCGATTTGGAAGTCGAGTCGATGTACCCTGCACATCCAGGTTTGCACCGAATATACCAAAGATATAATTCTAGTCCTCTTCAAGTACTTTAAGAGGTTCTTTCTCGCAATCCAATGCTCATTGCCTGGATTCGACTGATAGCGATTGACTAGTCCAACGCCATAACAAATGTCAGTCTAGTGCACAAAGATAGCGTACATTAGACTACCTACAGCCCAAGCATAAGGCACTCTTTGCATAGCCTCTGTTTCCTCATGAGTCGAGGACTCTGAGTCTTAGAGAGATGGACGCCGTGACGGGTTGGTAGGTAACCCTTCTTTGCGTCCGTCATGCTATATCTAGCCATCACCTTATCAATGTAAGTGGCTTGTGAAAGAGCTAACATCTTGTTCTTACGATCCCGTATTAATTGGATCCCGAGAACATAATTCGCCTCTCCCAAATCTTTCATTTGGAATTGGCTGGCCAACCAAATTTTAACGTCCGACAACATCCCCTTATCGTTTCCAATCAAGAGAATGTCATCTACGTACAACACTAGGAACGCAACCTTATCCTTGATGACTTTCTTGTATACACAAGGTTCATCAGGATTTTGTTCGAAATCATATGACTTAATGGTGTCATCAAATCTATGATTCCAAGACCGAGATGCTTGTTTCAACCCATAAATAGATCTCAGCAACTTGCACACTTTGTGCTCTTGGCATTCCTCTATGTATCCTTCTGGTTGCTGCATATAGATTTCCTCGTCGAGAAAGCCGTTAAGAAACGCTGTCTTGACATCCATTTGCCAGATTTCATAATCTAGGCATGCAAAGAATAGAAAGGAGGATCCGGATGGATTTAAGCATGGCCACGAGGAGAAGGTCTCTTCGTAGTCTATACCTCTCTCTGTGTGTAGCCCTTAGCTACAAGCCGTGCTTTAAAGGTTTGCACCTTACCATCAACTCCTCGCTTCCTCTTGTAGAGCCACTTGCTCCCTATGGGTTTTACCGCCTTCGGGCAATCTACAAGTTTCAGGCATGAGTTAGAGTACATAGACTCTATCTCTTGATTCATCGCGTCAACCCATAGATCCTTGTCACGATCCTCCATGGCCTTGTGAAAGGACACTGGATCATCTTCCACTCCATCAGAGACGGCTACGTTCGCCTCTGATTGTCCATACCGATTTGGTGGCCGACCACTCTCTCGATGACGTCCGGGTGGATTAGGATTAGGGGTGACTGTTGCATTCGTAGTGTTGCCTACAGTGACACTAGGTGGCACTTGTGGTCTGACCTCGTCAGAAAGTAACTCCTCAAGTACGACTTTACTTCGAGGCTTGAAGTCTGTCATATACTGATCCTCCAAAAACGTGGCGTTAGTGGATACTATTACCTTGTTATCTTCCGGATCGTAAAACAGACCTCCACGTGTTCCCTTGGGGTAACCAACAAATGTACATACCTTCGTGACGCTTTTGTAGTTTATTAGTCTTATCTACCAAAGACATGTGCGGAGACATCCCGAACGCGGAAGTGATTTATGCCTTCCGGCCGTCCCTCCACAATTCATAAGGTGTCTTTGTGATGAGACTTTGACGGTACTACATTCAAAAGATGTATACCGCCGCTTGCAGAGCATATCCCAAAAGGATATCGGTAGCGGCGTAGCTCATCATTGATCGACCATGTCAATCAATGTTCTATTTCTCCTTTCAAAGAACTCCATTTTGCCGAGGTGTCTCAGCGCAGAACGTTGGGAATGCAGATCCCATGTTCAAGTAGGTAGTCGATGAACTCATGATCTAAGTACTCTCCTCCGCGATCGAGAGAAGGCATTTCAAAGACTTGCCCAATCGCTTCGGCACGCTTGAAATTCCTTAAACTTACCAAAAGTCTCGGATTTTCGATGCAGCAGATAAACATATCCGAACCTCGAGTAGTCGTCAATGAAAGTAACAAAATACTCGAATCCGCCTCTAGCTTGTACATTCATCGGACCACAAAGGTCTGAATGTACTAACTCTAGAGGTTCTTTGGCCCTATTCCCTTTTGACGAAGAGGACGCTTAGTCATTTTTCCTTCCAGGCAAGATTCGCAGACGGGCAACGAGTCAACAGATAACTCTTTTAAGGTATCACCCTTAGCCATTCGTTTGAGTCTTTCCAAGGAAATGTGACCTAGCCTAAGGTGCCAAAGATATGTACTATCTTCTTTATGAGAAATTTTCTGCCTTTTAGCAGATTTTTGATGTGCTACTTTAAACATTTCAGATTTAATGTGGAGCTTGCGTGGGTTTAATGAAATACAATCCGTTTTCTAATACGGTAGTACACAAAGTAAAACCATTCTTTGAAATAGTAAACTCATTATTCATAAAAGAAACAGAGTACAACTGGTCTTTCAAAAAGGAATTTAAATTAAATTTCTACTTAAAATTGAATGAAATAAACATTGTCTAAATGTAAAACTTTATTTCCAAAATGTAAAACCACAGCTCCCATCGCTTTTCTTTGAAACTAACGCCCGGTGCCGACTCTCATAACTTGAGCTCCTTCCTCTAGCTCCTCATACGAACTAAGGATCCGCAAAGAAGAACATACATGGTTAGTAGCTCCAAAGATATCCAGTATCCAAATTGATACATCTTTAGCTACATTGAAAGATTCCAAGATAAGTAATTCAGGATTACCTTTCTTATCTTTCCCATTGCTAGCCTTAACCTTCCAATCCTTTACATCTTTGAGATATACGGGGCAATGACGACGCCAGTGCCCTATCTCATTGCAGTAATGACACTTGCCCTTGGGCTTGGATGGTTTGCTTGGCTTAGTCTTCTTCTTCATAGGTTTTAGCGCCGGCGCAGCTTTGTTTCTTATTCTTTTGTTTACCCCGGCTGGTTTGACTTAGCGCGCTTTGGTCGAGACCACATTGGCCTCGGCCTTCTTTTCCTCGCTCTTGGGTTTTATCTTTCAAGAAAGACCTCATAGACTTGGAGTTCATTGATCAACTCCGTCATGGAAAGTGAGCCTTAGACATGACGTAGCTGGTCCCTGAACGTCAGAAATCGATGTCGAGATTCGAGAATCACTGACACTTGGGTAGCATCGTCTATAATCGCACCATGATTTGCTGCATCGGTAAAGTAACTAATCATGTTCATCACATGACCAGTAACCGACTGACCCCGCCTTATCTTGGCATTGACAGCCTTCCTCACGGCCTCGTGTCTTGCTTGATCAGACGGTTTGCCAAACATGGTGGTTAAATGTTGCAAGATTTCTCGTGCAGTATTAAAACCCTCAATCTTGCTCCGAATGACATCCGACACGGAGGCTAAGATGATGCCTCTTGCCTTATTATTCGCCTCTTGCCATTTTTGATGTTGATCGCAAATGCGTTTAGCGGATTTTGAGAGGAAGAACAGGGCACTCCTCGGTCAAAACAAATCGTGCATTCTCAAATACGAGCACCACGCTTACGTTATTTTTCCACTTAGTAAAATTGTCGCCATTAAGCTTATCATTCAAGAAAGTTTGAATTTTGCGAAGACATGTTGTTTGTAAATAAAATGACAGAAACTTAATCAAATATACACTACTATATATTGTTTTAGGAATAATAAACTACAATAAGTCTATCCTACCATTCCAAGGATTTAACCTCGTATAGTACTGTCCGAGAGGGTCGATATCAGTATTATGATGGTTAAACTGAGACACTGTCTCTCAATGATTAAGCTTCGAGATCGAACATCTCACGGGAATCAGACATCCCGGACATTTAATCATTGATTACCTTCATTTTTCTAGCCTAGATATTTCGAAAATATCCACAAAGAGTGTGACCTACTATAACAGATCTCAGAGTACGCGCCCGAGTATGCCTACGAGGCGTGTCGATGACCCGGCGAGTACCGATATCCTATCCTTTGGAGACCAAGCCTTGAATTTTGATAGCGGTGAACACCATCCGAAGGGGCCGAAATCAAAAGCGCACGAGGTGTCACCATTCTCTCACGTGCTTGCATCTATAGTAGAGGCCGTGGGGTTGTCGTGTCGCCTTCCCGCTCCCACTCAATATTTTGAAAAAGTGGTGGGTTTACTAATTACGGTTTTGGCCTTGACAATAAGAAACAATAAATCAAAGTACTCCGAATAGTGGTCGGTTATGTAGGCAAGCCTACGCCGCCTTATTCGTTGGAACATATGTGATGATTCAGCTAATCCGCAGAGAAGCCCCGCTTAGCCCGAAGGCTTATCGGCTATGCTAAGTCCTATCGAATCAGTAACGTACATCACGCGTGGAGGGAGTCGATTGAGCCAAGCTTCGGTTGAACTCTCCCAACCATGGTTAGACCATTTTCGAACCCATGTACTAAGATTCTCCGATTTCTAAGTTGTCACCCAAAGCGTAATCTCGCTTTTGTTTAAGGTGGGTTCACCGAGAGGCCATCACCGAAAAAGCTCAACGATTTATCCAAGTGGGATTCACCGAGAATCCATCACTAAAATCGTAAACGATTGACATAAACCCGGTCCTCGGTTTTATAATTAGCTACTTATTATTTAACTACCACATATTAAATTAATAAGCATTCATACTAATTATTCGAGTTATACATGCCTAATTTATTCGAAATAAACTAGCTACATGTATGCATTGGAGTGGAATCATGAAGATGCTAGTCATGGCAATTTTCCGGTTTTAAGCACGTAATCTTGATCAAACACAAAATTATACCGAAAAGTAAACACCAAGATGGACCGTTGTATACTTCGACTAACTATTTTCTAGGAAAAGTAAAACTTATACTATGTCTTTGAGTCTTGATCTTGAATCTTGAACTCGAACCGCCGGATCACGAACCACGAACACCGAGAGGAGAAAGGCCTTTTTTTTAATTAAATAAAACCAATTTATTATAATTAATCAATTTTTTATTTATTTTTTTATTTTTTTTTGGTTGTTATTACATGCGGCTGCCAAAAAACTCTTTTTTTTTTTTTTTTTTTTTTTTCGGCTGTTACAAAAAAATAACAGAAAAATGAATTTTTTTTATTTTTATTTTTTATTTTGCCATACAGCAGCCTTTTATATAAAAAAAAATTAGGTTACAAAATTTTTTTGTGACACAGCCGCAAGCTTTATACCCTAACCGTTTCTCCTCGCTCATACCGCGGGGTTTCGCTCGATCTTCATCTTTCAAAGCAAGATCTTCATCTTTTCGAGCCGGAATAACAAAATTACAATAAAAGATGCTACTTTTACATTGAATTTAAATTGACATAAAAAAATACAACCCTATCTTTCAATTGTTACTAAACAAAGGAGCTACAAAATAGATCTACGGGTAAACAATACCAACCCCAATCCATCTCTTCAACCACAACATTCACAAGCATACAACATGAATAAATTTCGAATTTAACCAAAAAAAAAAGAAATAAAAACACCTATAACATGCTTTTCTACTCCTAGATCTAAAACTCATATTCTTTGATCGTTAGATCAAAGGCTCTGCTACCACTTGTTAGATGTAATATCGTCGGATCAATCATAGATTGACCCGATTACGCAGCGGAAGTATCGGATCTAGATATAAACGAAAACAAAGAACATAAATTAAAGATCTAAATCTCTGAGGGGTTTAGAGTCTACCTTTTATGGTGCTTAACTCCAAGATGAAAAGGCTCCTTGAACACGTGATTGAGCAACCACCGTCTTCCAACGTGTGTCTCCCAAAGAACACCAAGTGGATGGTGTTTCCCCGCCGGACCTCCTTGATATGCTACGGAATAATCCCGAAGATTATTCCAACTTAAACCCAAAGAAAGATGGCGAAAATTCTAAGCCACTTTCTTGTGTATATGGCGTGAATTGTAATGTGTCAAAAGGCAGGAGAACTCTCTTTATATAGGAGAGTAAAACTTAACCTCCAAGGATTAAATAATTAAGAGATAATTATTACATTAATCCTTTTTCCAAATAAAAGATAAATAAAATAATTATCCCAAACAAATTAGGATAAATCATATTATTATCTAATATTCCATGAATTATCAATTAACAAATAAAAGATAAATCACACGTCAAATAATTATCCAAGAAAACTAATTTCTTAATAATATTCAACATCAAATGGCGCCACCTTTTAATTAAAATGGTTCACACGCATCTTTGCATATTTGACCAATTTGGTCAAAAAAGTCAACACACCAATTTGGTGAAATCATTAAAAATGCTCTTTTAAAGTGTATTTAATTATTTAGTCCAACTAAACAATTAATCCACATATCAAATTAAATAGCCCAATCCACTATTTAATTATAATTGAGGTGCAACGACGAAACCTATATGCTATATTAGGAGCGCGTCGCTTTAATTGGACCCATATTCAAGAAATTTACAATAAATTAGATAAAATTATTCATCGATGAATAATTATATCCAACCTATTAATTCGGGATTACACCACCATAAACCCGAAATTGAACTCTATCGAATATAGATAACTTACACTCAATTTATGAGTCGAAATCGCCCATCGATATAATCATTACATACGGATAAATCCTCCATAGATCGCTCACTTCGATTCGGGATATTTCCGTAAACCCTTCTCGAAACATATTATCCTTATTTAACATTAACCCTAGTGATCAATTAGCTCATAACCAATATAATATGAACTGGGCCCATCGATCGCTTTAGTGGTTAACAAATAAGGGAACTGTCTGTCTACTTCCCGAGGGAAGGAATGGATTCCATATCTGTGATAACACAGACCACTCACTCATTCCAGAATAGAGCCAACGAGAAGTGTTGGACCACATACTGTGAAGTGATCCTTACTAACACATCAAACTCTACCCTAGTCTAAGCGCTTTATGCGTGATCACCTCAGATTGAGATTAATCCATATATGATCATCTTGTGATTCGATAAGACTTCGAATACGGAATTATATCAAGAACTCAAATCAAATCGGTCCAAATTTCTATATGATTATCATCATATATAAATGCCCCACTAGTACTCCTATTACCGATACATCCGGATAAGACTCACACACCGTAAAGTGTTTAGGCGCATTAATAGCAAATTAATCTAGAGACCCGTACTCCGATTAATAAAAGCTACGGACTAAGTTAATTTTAAGTATATTTCACAAACTCAATCCTCGTGTGTATAGCCATACACTGAGTTGTGATTACATAATCAATATACTTAGGGTTTTCTGTAGTGTATACATATTGGCAATAAATGCGAATAAATAAGATGAAATAAATTCTGTCATTTATTTAAATAAAACAATTACAAATTGTCGTTCGGGCATAAAACCTAACAGGAGCAACACAAGGCTTCGAATGAAGCATGCCAGTGCGAGATACCAAGCTAAGAAAGATCCCCAAGGTCCCTGACCGGAAAATGCGAAAATAAGTGAGCAATAACCACGCGAACCAGAGCATCCAAAGTACCTGTAATAATGACATCATCAACATATATCAAAACATAGACAGAGGCTATGCCATGAGAATAAATATATAGGGATGAGTCAGCCCTGGATGGAGAAAAGCCAAAGCGACGGAGAACGTTTGTGAACTGAGAGAACTAGGCACGAGGAGCCTACCGAAGCCCGTAAAGGCTCCGTTTGAGCTTGCAGACATGAGAGGGAAAATCCGGATGAATGAAGTTGTGAGTTTGTTGCATATAGACATCCACAGATAAAAATCCATGAAGAAACGAATTTTGAATATCCACCTGGCAAATAACCCAATTACGAGAAACAACAAGAGATAGTAAAGTACGGATAGTGACCGGTTTGACAACCGGCGTAATGTATCGAAAAATCAACACTAGTTTCTTGGTGATAACCCTAAGCAACAAACCGTGCCTTATACCGCTCAATGTGACCATCTGCATGTCATTTATTACGAAAAACCCATTTATTACCCAAAGAAGTTATAAGACGGAGAATACGGAACAAGATCCCAAGTATCATTCTGGACCAAAGCATTGAACTAATATCTCATTGCACCCCCCACTCACGGTGTTTTAAGGCTTCTGTAACCGAGGTGGGTTCAAGGGGATCGGTCTAGACGGTGAAGGCTCGAGGAGGAGGATGTCGGACGAAGTCAAGCGGTAATTCTTTTGGTTTTAACGTGTTTGTTTTGGGCAGGGTAACCATGCGATGAGGAGCAGGAGATGAAGACCGTGGTTCGAAAGAGGAAGGGGAAGGAGTAGGAGACTGGGCCGCATCCAGATATGGTGGGGAGTCAGGGATAGTAGGGACGGATGGGGAGGGAGGAGTTTGGTTGGGGGCCGAAGAGAAGCTCACTGGTGGAGGTGGAATAGCAAGCGTGGAAAGAGCACAATTTTGGTGGGATCATAGTTATACGTAGTGGCGGATGGGTATGACGAATGGAAACGAGGACTCATCGAAGACAACATGCCTAGAGATGTAAATTCGGCCATAGGAGAGGTCAAGACATTTATAGCCATGGTGATTGGGTCAGAATAACCGAGGAATATGTAGGTTTTAGAGCGGAATTCGGTTTTGTGATTCTTGTATGAAAGTGAGGGCGAAAGAGCGTAACCGAAAACACGGAGAAAGGAATAGTCGGAGAGCGTTGATAAACCATTTCAAATGGGATTTGAAGTTGAGAATTTTGGTTGGATGTCGATTTATAAGATAGGTAGTAGCAAGGAAGGCGTCTTCCCAATAAGGAAGGGAAGATTATAGTGGGCAAGGAGGGCAATTCCAATTTTGACGATTTGTCGGTGATGATGCTCGATGGCACCACTTGGCTCAGAGGTGTGGGGACAAGTGAGATGGTGGTCAATTCCGATGGAAGTGGAAAATTGGCTGATTCGATGGTATTCACCACCCAGTCAGTTTGGACAGCTTTAATTTTGCTACTAAATTGACGTTCAACAAGTGCACAATATTGTTTAAAGACAGATTCAACATCAGATTTCAAGTGTAAAGGATAAAGCCATAATTTTTTTGTATAATCATCCAAAAAACTAACATAGTATTTAGAACCATAAATAGAATCTTCTGTACAAGGCCCCCATACATCGGAATAAATCAAGTCTAAAGGACGCGAAGAAGTTAAAAGGAGACAAAGGTAAAAGACTGACGATGGATTTTAGCCATTTGACATGCAACACAAATAGATGTAGGGGAAACAGAAGGTGCCGGGGTATTATTCTGACGCAAGACATGCCTAAGGACATGAAACGAGCAATGACCAAGACGACAGTGCCACCGAGAGACATCAATGCGACTGGAAACAAGAGCTTGAGCAGAGTACTGGTTGAAGGAGTTGGTGAAGTGGTAGAGGCCATCTTTAAGAAATCCCCGATGATGGATGCGATCCGAGTAATCCTTCACAAGAAAATAATTATGATGAAAATGAAAATATACGGAATTATCTTTGGCAGATTGGGAGACGTTTGTACGTAAAGAAGGCACAACAAGAATATTGTTAAATATATATGAATGATTAGGGCTGGAAATAGCGGAGGAACCATAGTGAGTGATAGGCAAACCTGTACCATCTCTAATATAAAGTTGATCCGGTCCATCATAAGCATCGGCCGAGACATTCAAATTACGAGGGTCATAAGTAGTATGATGTGTGGCTCCCGTATCAGCCACCCAGTTGTTGTGATGAGGGAGGGGTTCTACGGCTAAATTTGCTTGAAGGGGTCGAGGACGAGTTTGACGAGGCGGAGTTGGTACATAATTCGAATCAAAGAGATACCAACAATCATGAACGGTGTGGCCATATCTTTCACAAAGTTGGCATTGGACGGAAGTGGGAGCCTGTTGTTGTGGATATTGACTGGACAGAAAATTTTGGCCGGATAGGGAGTATAGGCCGGACTGAGGAGGACTACGGACCCTACCCTGATTTGAGTTACACCCCGGCCCCAATAATTTCAACGACCCGAGAGCCGTCTTTGAAAATTCGAGGTCAGAACATTAACGGTCGGGAAGAGAGCGAGTTCTCCGGAATTGATGGAGTTCGTGGCTTACGTGACTAAGAGCATGGAATAAACCTTATCCAATGTAACCTCAGATCTAGTGGATAGAACCGTGGACAGGGAGTCATAGTCAGACCCGAGTCTGTCGAGAATATAGGCTATGAGATTATCCGTTTGGATGGGATGCGCAACAAGGTGTAATTTATCAGAGAGACGTTTGATTTGCATGAAATAATCTGAGGCCGACAAGTTACCTTTACGCATAGAAGCTAATTTAGTGCGGAGATGAACGAGCTGAGCCCGAGATTGAGAAACAAAATTTGTGTGAAGAGCTTTCCAAATAGAGGCTGAAGTAGTGCAACTGAAAACCTGAGCAAGAACATCGTCACTAAGAGAGGAGGTAATGGTGGAGAGGATCAAACTATCTTGTTTGATACAATGTTCATGAGCTGGATTCAATTCCGAATGCCATCTTCGTGATCTTTTCCAATGGGCAAGGAGGTGCCGTCAACGTAATCCAGGACTCCTCGTCTGCGTAAATATGGATGGAGTTGTGCCCTCCATAAGGGAAAGTTTTGCCGATTCAGTTTTGTGAGATGGAGAGTTGGGGACGGGGTGAAGGTCGGGTATTGAGAGAGAAAAGGTGAAGCATCCGTAGTAGAAGAATTCGGCATGGAGGAGGAGTCAGCGTCGGCCATTGTTTCCGACGTGAAGAAAAAGAAGAAAGGAGATCGGCTAGTTTAGGGTTTTGGGAATTGGGAGGGAATTAATGATATATGAGTCGTAAGGCTTTGATACCATATTAGACTACCTAATAACCGAATACTTTTTCATCGATTCAATAGAATTACAATGATGTCTTTATATAAGAGATTACACTAGGGATAAATTGGTAAAAACATAATGCTAAACCTTTGTCTAATGCGTGAGTTGTCCCCAAGTCTTGGCTCGGCTAATGATGCTTCAATATTTCATTTTCTGGACTGAAAATATTGTTATGTGTAATATTGTTGTTGTGTTGGTAATATGTCATGTTGAGGCCCGAATCGCCATGGTCTATGTAGAATTTCATGTGCTCAAGACTAGCTTTTATGTGTTTTGTGTCTCTGCAATTAGTTTTCATGTATTATGGAAATGAAATGGTTCAATTATGAGTTTGTATGATTTTTATGTGTATTTTTCTAGAATGTATTTGTTTAGAAAGCATGATTTTAGGTATACATGTGAATGATGTTTGTAGTCATGTTATGGTGTTGTAATTACATTTTTATAATTCTTAATTTACTGTTAGTTATCATGCCTATAGGATCGTTGATGTTAACCACATGGTAATTGTCTTACAATATCTAAATGGCTAAGTTGTAACTTGTAAATCGTCATGGTTGTATATTGATGTAATTCTGGAAATTATAATGTTATGTGGGCATGTTTAAGATGTTAGAGATGATGAATGTAGGCTGATTTTGAGTATTAAAGGGATAAGGATGCGATATGCATATTTGTGACAACTTAAAAGCCTCAATAAAGTTAAAAATGATCATGTTGGGGAATTGATACCTTGTACGTGTTAAATTTCCGGTATGTTGGTATTCATGTATTAAATGGTTAGAAATTATATTTAGGAATGAATGTGTAAATGAAAAGTGAGAAATTATCCATGAGCGAAAGGTATGCGATGTGTTGTTTTATGATGTTCTATTGTACGTATGATTATTAAAAAAATGAAAAGAATATAGTTATGAGATCATGAAAGACAGCGAGCAAGAAATAAAACATGGTTCATGGCTAAGTATTTTGAATGAGATGAAGTGACAGTGAATCCTCAAAGGTCCTCGGCTTTAATTAGTCTTTATTCACGGGTAAGAATAATGAACATTCACGTATGAACATGACAAACTCTCCATGTTGGGCTCTACTAAACGTGACATAATCTTTACATTGGGCTCATATAAACATGATAGACTCTCCATGTTGGGATGTACTAAGCATTGCGAAGTACTCATGAAACCTAAAGAAAGATTTGAAGAAGCTTGATGTTAAGTAAAATGAATAAATGAACTTGACTTGTATGTGCTTACTTTATGGAAATGTGAAAGTAATTATTCATGTTACTACTAGTTTTTAATATTTTGTTAGAATAGTTATTTTTTGAATTTACTTGTGCATTCTATTTTGCGAAAGAGAACTTGAAACTTTGCCCTGGTTCCAGTAACATGTGTTAGTTCCCTTTGATACAATATTTTCTTATTGAGTTTCATAGCTCACCCTTTACTTTAACATCTTGGAAATGATTAGCTTTAGTAGACATGAGATCACGGCCACCGGCTCAACGCCAGCTTTCCATAAGGGTTGGTGCTCGAATTCAGAAAGTTGCATCTCTTCATTATGCAACTCGTAGCAGTTTCAAGTTCGGTTTTTGAACTTCTATGCATTCCAAAAACCATAAAACTTCCTAACCTTCATTTTTTTTTATCACTTTTTATGTTCAATCTTGTCCTCAATCTCCTTTATATTTTCTCTCTAATTTCTAAAGCAAACTTGCAGTATTTCAAGCAGAAAATCCTGCTTCATCAACCCTGCTAAAAAACTAAGTATTCATCTTAATCTCCGAGTTCCAAGTATGATCACTCATAGAAAAACTATGTTTCCATGTTGTATTCTTTAAGTAAGTCAAGGAATAGTGCTTGTAGGTGAAAATACCTACTAATGGAATAAGAATATTAAGATGGCAACCCAAACAATCAAGGTAAAGACTCAATGCATACAAGTTCTTATATCATTCCATATTAATTGACTAATTTGATCGAACATGTTGCTGTAAATTCATTTAATGCATGAATTGGGAATAAACAAGCATTATGATAGATTTAGACTTCATAGAATCATCCAAACTGAGCCTAAATTTATTCTTCCACTGGCTAAGTGGTGGATTTCCCCCAGTTTGCCATTGGAGCGAAATTCTACATAGTCTCTGCAATGAACCTTAAAATATACTGGAACTAAAACAGGTCAATCCAGAGTTCGTATGCATTTTTTGTGCAATTTCAAGAATGTAAGTTTTGATAGAGATCACAATTTTAGGGTTTCTATGTGTATAATGTGTTCCTCAAGTTTTATGCAGTGATTCAGCTTTAAAGATATGTTGAAATGGAGTAGATATCATGTTTATAAGATCAATCATGTCAGTCTTATGCCGGAATGATTTAGATGTTCTAAATGATTGGAGAAATGACCTGATCACCATGATATTTCTAAAGTATGATAATATGAAAACTAGTATCACATAAACGTGCTTTATGATGTTAGAAAGCATATCTAAAGGGCTGATTTCATGTGTGAAATAGTTAGAACAAGTATGCATGAAACTATTCTTATAAGATTGGTAATGTTAAAATGATCATGTTGCTGAAATGATGTTCCATACTTGTGTAAATCATTGGTATGATGATATTCATGTATTAAAATGGTAGATGTCATATCTTAGGGGCTGAGTTAATGATTCAATGTGTAGAAAGTGAAATATGCTTTGAACGATAAAAATTGCTTATGTTGTCAAAGTATGTAATAATGAAATGTATAGGGAGTCACAAGAGAATCAAAAGTACTTCTTGTAACTCTAGGTGCCAGAGCAATAAGCTTTGACACTGAGAACAAAAATTGTGGATATCATGTTCTTTAGATTATTTCATGCTTATTATGTTAACATATTGTAGATATCATGACATTAGAGATTGTGTATGTGATCGTGCCCGTGGTGTGAGCACGGGCTTCTACTAGCAATAGGACTAGGTCTATCGTAGCAGAGTACTGGTGAGTTAAGGTCGAATCCCACAGAGAATCGTGAAAGCATGTTTAATTTAGATTGAATTGTCACGAATACGGTCTACGACCAACTATAGAACAAAGAAGTAAAAGTGGTGAGAATAAGCACGCAAGATCAAACACGATTATACTCCGCTGAGTCTGTAAAGATTAGTTCTCTAACTACGATGATTAGTTATTCCTCCATATCATGCATCAATCATCCCCGTTGGTAAATTTTAGATCTTTAACAGCTACAGGTGCTAATCCCTAATATTAAGCTACTTCCATTGAAAGGAAAGTAGGTGCGTATTTGCAATTAACCTCCTTCATTGGTTATATTAATTCACATGCAATAAGAATTAGGACTAGCCGGCTCAAGACCGAAGACCTCCCTAAGCAGTTATCGTGGATTGACTAGCATGTTCCTAAGGATCGATCTAGACATTGTCCGAACTATCACTTCAATTTATCGTCCTTCATGTTAATTTACGATGACATGCATATAGTTGATCATGCTAAAAACATGTAAATTAAATATATCGATCAGACGTAGCTGACGCCGATTATCATGAACTAGGATTTATTAGGTATTTAGATCTAGCGATAAAGACCGTCACAAATATGAAGAACGCAAAATCTATTTCATGATTTCTTCCCCAAAGATTCAGATCTATACATATATGGTGTAAAATAAACTAACTACTACATAGCAGAAATAATATAAACAATCAAATCATACTAATCACTATGAACGAACGACAGATCTACATCGAGAAAGCCGGAAAATCATACCCTCGAAGAAGAGTGCAGATCCTCCGTAAATCTCTCCCTAGGCGGCGAATCAATCGGATCCGTGACTAGAACTCGGAAAAAATAAAATAACAACAGAGAACTTTTATTGAATGTAATGTATTTGTCTTGTGGAAAATTGTACAATGAAATTCGTAGCTGGTGCCACTTATTATATTGCTATAACCGACTTAGCAAACCCTAGAAACTACCCATCGTCCAAGAAAATGTGGTTTCGAAGCTTCGGAACTCGCGGGTGTGGCAAGGCCTTACACGCGGCTTCGGGGTATTTTTGTCCTTTCTCTTCTACCGACTTATCCGAAGGTTACGGATCACCCTAGGTCCGTTTTTCATCCATTTCGGCCCACAATTGGTCTTCAACACTTGGCCCGATCTTCGCAACCTAAAATAGTCCAACAACACACGAAATAATATCAAATCAGCGAAAATAATGTTAAATGCAAATTACTCGACCCATGAACCCAACATATGACATTCACTTCAAATGGCTCATAAAAATGGTCGAAAACAACTACTTTTAGCTTAAACTGGGTGAAATGTTGATGTCGTATGGTGTATCATTTTGAGTGTCATCAGTATGTGAAATGCTTGTTTATTAGTAAGGTTTGAAGATGTGTATACAATGCTTGGCATGAAATGTAATATGAAATATGTGATATGTAATTTGTGGTAACATGAAGATAAAGAAAGTCAGAAGAGTGTAGATATATGTATGAAGGCGATACGTAACGATACATAACCAGATACGTACGGTACATAACAAGATATGTATGACGGCGATAAAAACGGTTAACAACCAGATATGTATGACGTCGATACGTAACAATATATATCACCAACTAAGTAAAGATGTATGATGATTGTGTATGATGGCGATATGTAATTATACACAATGTTTTATGAATGAAGGCGGTGCGCGGTGCATATCACTGAGTAAAGAGATGTATGATGAACTACGTATGACGGCGATACGTAACATTACAAAACATGTAATTAATGACGGCGGTACATAATGCATTGGTGCATATCACTAAGCAAAGATAATAATCATGAAAACATCAAAAGTTATGAAACATATATGATATGTTAACATGAAAAAGTAATTTTATTTCATTATTGATCTCAAGTATGTTATGTGCCTTGTATGTTTGTTATGTGATTCAAATAAGTTAGTTCAGTACTTGTATTCCATGTATGTTGAAAGCTGATGACGCTTAAAATAGTATATCCTACGGCATCAACATTCTATCCATTATGATCTAAAAAAAGTTGTTTCGACCTATAATTATGAACCATTTGAGCTAAATGTCACATGTCGGGTTCGTGAGTCGATTATTTTGCATTTAACGTTTATTTTCCCATATTTGATATTATTTCATGCATTATTTGATTATTTTGAGGATACGAAATATTGGGCTAAGCATTGTAGACAATTCTGGAGTGAACTGAACGAAAGGATTGGGCCTAGGGTATTCCAGAACCTTCCAAGTTAAGTCGGCAGAAAGAAAAGGACAAAAATACCCACGATTAATCGGGAGCTGCCGCCGACTTATCGAGAGTCCAGAATCTTCAGAAATGCATTTTCTTGGACGAGGGGCAGTTCTAGGTGTTTCTAAGTCGGTTTATTTAGCTATAAATAAGAGGCATCGCCTAATAATTCAGTGTGTACAATTTTCATGACAAGTATTATGCGATAAAAGTTCTTTGTTCTTATTTTATTTATTTTATGAGTTTTGGTCGAGGAGACGACGGATTCGCCTCCTAGGAAAGGAGCCGAGGGAGTTCTACACTCATTTTCGAGGGTATGATTTTCTGACTTTTCCAAGATGTAGATCTGTCGTTGTTCTATTTGACTAGTATGTTTTAATTGTTTATTTAGTTTAATTATGTAGTAGTTAGTTTATTTTACCCCATGTATGTATAGATCTAATTCGTTGGTGAAGAAATCATGAAATAGTGATTGTGTTCTTCAGATCTGCGACGGTCTATATCACTAGATCTGAATACCTCGTAAATCATAGTTCATGATAATCGGCGCCAGCTACGTTGATCGACAAATTTAATTTACATGTTAGTAGCATGATCAACTATTTGCATGTCATCGTAAATTAACATGAAGGACTCGGAAGGTGAAATGTTAATTAGGACATAGTCTTGATGGATCCATAGGAACGTGCTAGTCATTGTCGATAGCTGCCTAGGGAGGTTTTCGGTCTCGTGCCGGCAACTCTAGATCTTATTGCGTATGAAATAATACAACCAACGAAGGAGGTTAGTTGCGTATAGATTGTCTGTTGTCCTTGCAAATAGAAGTAGACAGGGTTAAGAGTTGCACCCGTAGCTGTCAACGAATTATAAATTACCAACGGGGAGGATTACTGCATGTTATGGAGGGAATAACTAATAACTCAAAATTAGACTAATACATTCGAAACTCTTGTTTGCTCCGTTTGAACTTCCATAATCTTGTGTGTTTATTGGCACCACTTTACTCTGTCTATATTATAGTTGGTCATAGACTGTTATTGTGACAACTCAATCTTGAATGATTTGCATTCTTACGAGTCTCTGTGGGATTCGACCTTGACTCTCCAGTACTCTACTATGATAGACCTAGTCGTATTACTAGTATGTGCTTTGCACGCGATCAAGATTTTATGGCGCCGTTGCCGGGGACTCGTGTCAAGGATACTTTTTATTTAAGTTTGAGAGTTTGTATATATTCGAGTCTGTTTTATTGATTCTTTTTTTATGGTCTGTTCATACTAGAGTCGTACATAGTCAGTTTTGTTTGGATCTGGAAAAAATCGCATCCGATTAATCGGGGGTTGCCCATGATTAATCGAGGCTCCCAGATTCGGCGAGTCTGCCAGGCGAGTGTAACAGCCACCGAGGCAAGTCACTAACTTTTTCATTCTTTTTGTGTCTTGGAGTACGCTACACGGAGTTCAGCAGCCAAACTCGAGAGATTCATACCTGAGATAAAATTTTGCTAAACAAAAGAGAAAGGAAGCTCGAGAGGGGACTGATAGGCTAGCGGACGACGTGAGTTCACACGAAGGAGATCACAGTGAGAAGGAAGAAGAAATTCCACCTTTAGAGGATACAGATAACACCATGACAGAGAATGGACAAAACGGAAGAGTCAATGGAGCAGGAGTTGTGGTACAAGGAGATAGAATAACTCTACAGAGTTATGCAATGCCAACGATTGAGCAATTCATGGTCGGCATGAGTTAAGCACAGGAATAACTACAATGACAGAGATATCAGAGATGAGTTTCGACGAAGAAGAGACCACTCACCGGACCCTGATGGTCAGTTAGATAATCGCCCTGTGAACACAATCAATACGATCTCAGGGGGGGCGAACAACACAAGCATAACTAAGAGTTAGGGCTGTGGCAGGTATGCTGCCCCTACTCAATCGGGAAAAAGACAAAGTCTAAGGGGGGAAGTAACTTATGGTCCTAAGGACTCACTCCCCCTGGTGATAAATATCAAAGGATTGGTCATAGAAGTAGTAACTAATGGCAATCTGGCAAAGAGGATTTGTGTGGACACAGGCAGTTCTGTGAATGTTCTTTACTACACTGTGTTCAGATCCATGGGGTTGAAAGACGCCGAATCCACCCCGGTTTCGGCTCATTTGTTCGATTTTGCCGGACCAGCAGTACACCCATTGGGCATGATCAGGCTCCCAACTACTTTCGGAGAAGGTAACAAGGGCAGGACCCTAATGGTGAATTATGTGGTGGTGAAAGCACCCTCAGCATACAATGTAATCATGGGAAGATCAGCACTTATTGATCTTCGAGCTGTAATCTCAACAGCTCATATTAGTATGAAGTTCCTTACAGGAGAGGGCTCGGTAGAAATCAAAGGCGATGTGGAAACAGCCAGGAGCTATTACACCGCAACAGTAAATGGAAAAATGATGGTTCAACAAGTAAGCATTGAAGAGTTGCTTCCTAAAGATGAGGAGAGGCTGGTCATCGAGGACTGCATGAAAAAGTCGTTCATCATGGGATGATCATCTTTGATTCAACGATCGATCAATGGGGCATGGATTCCAGCCCCCTATAAGGAATCTCTGATAAATCTTTTGAAAGAATTCAAGGATGTATTTGCATGGAAAGCCGAAGACATGCCAGGCTTATCTCCAGATCTAGAAGTTCATAAAGGTTGAATATAGACCCGAATAGGAGACCTGTTCGGCAAAAGAAAAGGCAGTTTTGCCTCTATGAGCACATATCGGCAATTAAGTAAGAAGTAACCAAATTGTTGCAAGCCAACATTATAAAAGAAGTTGTATATCCAGAATGGTTAGCGAACCCGGTACTGGTCAAGAAGCCAGATGGGAGTTGGAGGATGTGTGTTGACTTTACTGATCTCTACAAAGCCTGTCTGAAAGATTGTTATGCTTTACCCAAGATTGATCATCTAGTGGACTCGACAGTGGGGTATGAAGTGTTTGCATTTTTAGATGCATACAAAGGATATCATCAAATTGCAATGGATCCCCAAGATGTGGAGAAAACTTCTTTCATAACAGATTTTAGGACGTATTTCTACGTCACTATGCCATTTGGCTTGAAAAACGCTGGAGCAACATATCAGAGGGTTGTAAACAAGATTTTTGCCCAACAAATTGGACGCTGCATGGAATTATATGTGGATGACCTTCTAATCAAGAGCATGTCTCTCGAAAGCGTGATAAGGGATGTCGAGAGGCATTTGACGTATTAAGGTAGACTCAAATGAAACTTAATCCCAAAAAATGCACATTTAGGGGTCATATCTGGCAAATTCCTAGGATACATGATATCCAAAGATGGGATCAGAGCCAATCCGGACAAGGTAGATGCCTTGAAAGCAATGCAACAACCAAAGAGCATTAAAGACGTACAACGACTTACAGGAAGGATAGCAGTGTTGAACCGGTTCCTTTCTAGATCGGCACAACGTGCCTTACTTTTTTTCAAGATTTTGAGAAGAGCAAGTCCCTTCTAATGGGACAAGGAAAGTTAGAAATCCTTTGAAGACCTGAAGTTATACTTGGCCGAACTACCTATGCTAACAGCTCCTCAAGAAGGAGAATCTTTATATGTCTATTTGGCCGTGTGTGAAGAAGCCTTGAGTATCGTACTAGTCAAAGAACAAGACGGACAACATGTACCAGTTTTCTTTGTAAGCAAAGCACTCCACGGACCGAGAGGTCAAATATTCAAATGCGAGAAAAGTTGGCGTTAGCATTGGTACATGCCTACAGAAGTTAAGACCTTACTTTTAGGCACATCGATCACGGTAATCACCGATCGGTTTGCCGGAAAATCCTAGGGCGACCCGAGAAATCTCAAGCGGATTGGCAAAGTGGGTCATCGAAGCGGTAGAGTACGATATCGCTTTTGTCCCGAAGCGCCATCAAAGCACAAGCCTTAGCAGACTTTCCTAATGGAAGGAGCAGATGTTCGCCTGGAGGGCGATCGGCGAAACTAGAAGAAAAGCAGTGGAAATTATATGTGGATGGTGCGCGGCAAGTAAAGAAGGAGTAGGCGAGGTCTCACGCTCAAATCGAAAAAAGGAGGAATTTCTCTTATGGTTTGAATTTCAGGCCACCAATAATGAAGCTGAGTATGAAGCCCTAATTACGGGGCTCAAACTAGGAGATAAGCTCGGAGAGGATAGTTTGCGGTATACAACAACTCTCAGCTCGTTGTAAACCATGTAAGCAGAGAATATGAGGCTAAAGAAGAGCCCATGAAAAATACTTAATGATGAGCTCGAGCTCTGTGGAAAAATTCAACAGATCCAGGTCGACCGAATTCCCTGAACAGAGAACAGAAGAGCATATGTGTTATCAAAACTGGCGTCAAACTTTGTGTCAGACATGAAAGTATTGGTGGAACTCCTTAAAGAAATGAGTTACGATCAGAAGAGCGTTCAGCCTATTAGGCAAGCAAGTACGTGGAAGGATCCCATTGTGTCCTACCTCAGAGATGAAATCTTGCCCTAAGACAAGGTTCAGGCTAGAAAGGTGAAACTCTTAGCGACCAGATATTCGCTGTTCGAGAACGTCCTCTATCGCAGGTCGTACATGGCACCCTGGCTCATGTGTGCAACAATTGAAGAAGGAAATTACCTTCTCAGAGAGATACACTTGGGAATTTGTGGGAATCATCCCAAAGCTCGGTCGTTAGCAAGAAAAGGCAGGCTTTTCGGCTATTACAGGCCTACAATGCAACAAGATGCCCAAGATTTGGTGGAAAAATGCAAGTCGTGCCCGGTGCACGATAATCTGTCACATCATATGGTCCTTGTGGTTTCCCCATGGCCCTTTGATCAGTGACGGGTAGATCTAGTGGGACCACTTCTACGAGCTCCCCGCAACGTCAGATTTTAATTGTAGCAGTGGACTATTTCACGAAATAGGTTGAAGCCAAACCACTGACTACCATAACTAGGAAAAAGATACAAAAATTTCTATGGAATAACATAGTATGCAGGTATGAAATCCCAAAGACTTTAATCTCAGAAAATGGAACTCAGTTCGAATACAAACGTCAAGAAATGGTGTGTTGAACTGCACATAACTCAACATTCACGTCTGTTGGCTATCCTCAAGCTAATGGGCATGTCAAACAAACCAACAGACAGATTAAAACTGGGTGGAAGAAGCGCCTGGAAGAGGAAGGAGAGAATTGGACTGAACACTTGCCCAATATCTTAATAGCATACAGAACAACGCCAAACTCGGCCATAGGAGAAACTCCGTTCAGCTTAGCATATGGATGCAAGGAAGTAATTCCGGCTGAGATTGGCCTACCATCGCCACGAGCAGCGCTCTACTCTGAAGAACAACAGGTAACTGAGCTCAAGCACTCGAAAGATGACCTATAAAAAGCTCGGAATGTGGTCTTCATTAGAATGGCCAAGTATAAACAACGTATATCCCGGTACTACAACTCCCGGATTAAACACTCATATTTTAAAGAGAGAGACTTAGTGCTCAAAAAGAATGAGGTCAGCAGACAAGGATCTCAAGGAATGCTTGACCCGAACTGGGACGGCCCATACAAAGTGGTCAAGGTGCATGGAAAATGAGCTTATCATCTGGCTGATACAAATGGCAGGACCATACCACACAACTGGAATGCCTTCAACCTAAGGAAATTCTATGTCTAGGACAGGTTCCAGACTTTACTTATGCATTATTTATGTTTTAAGTTTTATATTTCAATAAAATGTAATTAAACATCAGTCATTATAATAAATTCTTGTTCTGCACATGTGCGTTATTCATTTTATGCAATGTATAAAAGCTTGCTAAGGACAAACTCAACAAGTCTGCAGGACAGAAGATCATAACTGAGCCGCAGTGCGGACTCGAAAAAGTTTGTTACAGACAAACTCAACAAGTCTGCAGGACAGACGAACATAAATGAGCCGCAGAGCGGACTCAAAAAAGTTTGCTAAGGACAAACTCAACAAGTCTACAGGACAGACGAACATAACTGAGCCGCAGTGCAGACTCGGAAAAGTTTGCTAAGGACAAACTCAACAAGTCTGCAGGACAGACAAACATAACTGAGCCATAGTACGGACTCGGGAAAGTTTGCTAAGGACAAACTCAACAAGTCTGCAGGACAGACGAACATAACTGAGCCGCAGTGCGGACTCGGAAAAGTTTGCTAAGGACAAACTCAATAAGTCTGCAGGACATACGCTCAGAACTGAAATACATTATAAACTCAGAAAGTTTGTAATAATCAAACTTTCTAAGTCTGCAGGACAGGCGATCAGAGGCTTCACCAAAAGTACATCATTCAAAAGGCAAAGCCTGTAAACGATGTACTTCAGGGAGCAAAGGACCCTGAGTTATGAAAAACAAAAAGTAAGTTATATAAAACAAAAAGTATGTTTGAATGAAAAATAAAAGGCTAAAAGCCAAAAGAAATTATAAGCATAACAAGTGCCTAAAAGGCATATATTGTCAAAAGTAAAAGGCAATAGAAAAGTTGGAAGTTATTACAAGTATTTTCAAAAGAAAAAACAAGTGCGTAAGCCTAAGAATCAGCAGAAGGATCTTGTTGAGAAGGCTGATCTAAAGGCACATCGAAGGATGGTGAGGATGCATCTGGTTTGTGGCGAAAGATGTCTCCGGGAGTACTTAGCTGCCAGATCTTCACCAGCCTGAAACTCTCTAAGTCTAGCTTCATAGACCATATTGCTGCTAGGTTTGCGAGGCCCCGGTGGGGAAGAGTCTCAATGACCAGATCAAGACACAGTGCCTTAACTTCGTCCACACCCAGAGTGTATCCATAGCCTAAGATTGGGGCAAGTAAACCTTCAAGGCTCCAGTGATGTGATCAGAGCTCTTATAGTCGTGAATAGCTTGGGCGATCCACGCAGGTATCGCAGCCTCAAGTCCTTCATGTTCAGCTCAAAGTTTCGGCATGGCCGCCTCCCGCTCTAAGATCTGCCTGGCATGATCAGCACTGGCAGTCCGTAGTTCTTGCAGCTCGGCCTGCTGGGCCAGAATGATCTTATTAAGATCAGCGATCTGTTGATCTTTAGACAGAGACTCATCCTTGTACTTTTGATGGCTGGCTGAGAGGTCAGCAATCCATTTCTCTAAAGAAATCTTCTGGGAAGAGAAACTGTTAAGTCTGTTCAGAACATCCTTTCCAGCCTTGACAACTTGGCAGAACACTAAAAGGGTCAGTACGGTAAACAGATAATAACAAAAGGAAGTAGCAGACAGAAAAGCAAGAAAAGTGTACCATAGTTGCCAGATCCTTGTCTGGCAGCTCCGACATATAGTCAGCGTGGGTAATAGAACCCCTCTGAGAGATATCTTGGTCACTTCGACAAGACCTGCTCCTCTTTCTCCCAGTTCGGGAGCGCACCTGAAGTTGTCCATCTGCCGCAGAAAGCTCAGGACCATCCAAGATAACCAGGATTTCCTCCCTCTGTTCTGTACGCTGCGTAGGAGCAATCAGATTCATCATGTTGAAGACCTTCCTCAGTACCAAGATCCTCAAGGTTGGCTTCAGGATTCACAAGGGGAGGCTCCAAGTTGCCACCAGTCCCAAGAGCATCTGCGTTCACAACATGTTCGTTGTGCTTAGGCACAACCACTTCCTCAAAAGCTTCATCAAAGATAGCAGCAAAGTTGGCCATTGAAAAGGAAAAGGATGAACATGGTTAGTACAAACAGGCAAGGCCATAGAAGCAACAAACAAATGTAAAAGAAATAACAGCAAGAGTGAATTCCTACAGTTGTCATACTCCACTCGAGTGAGCCGCGGATATGGATCATGTTAGGTGTAGTGCCCGAAAGACAATTATTTAATTGTTTTATGACATAATTAATAATTCATCTTATTATATGCATGTATGCTTATAATTAAGACACTGCTGAAAACCCTAAGTACCTCGTTTATGTAATCACATAACTCAGTGTATGGCTATACACAAGAGGATTGAGTTAGTGAGATGTACTTAAAATTAACTTAGTCCAGAGCGTATATTAACTGAGTGCACGGGTCTCATGATTAATTTGCTATTAATGTGCCCCGAACACTTTACGGTGTGACGATCTTATCCGGATTTATCGGTAATAGGGTACTGATGGGGCATTTATATATGATGATAATCATATAGAATTTGGACCGATTTGATTTGAGTTCTCGATATAATTCCGTGATCGAGAAGTCTTATCGAATCACAAGATGATCATATATGGATTAATCTTAATCCGAGGTGATCACTGCACAACCGCTTAGACTAGGGTAGAGTTTGATGTGTTAGTAAGGATCACTTCGCATTATGTGGTCCAACACTTCTCGTTGGCTCTATTCAGGATGAGTGAGTAGTCTGTGCTATCACGTAAATGAAATCCATTCCTTCCTCGGGAAGTAGACAGAACGATTCCTTATTTGTTAATCCTGAAAGCGATCGATGGCGCCTGTTTATATTATATTAGTTATGAACTAATTGATCACTAGGGGGTTGATGGTAAATAAGGATAAGATGTTTCGAGAAAGGTTTACGGAGATATCCCGAATCAAAACGAAGCGATCTATGGAGGATTTATCCGTATGTAATGATTATATCGGTGGGACGCCTATCAACTCATAGTTGAGTATAAGTTATCTATATTCGCAGAGTTCGATTTCGGGTTTATGGTGGTGTAATCCCGGAATTAATAGATTGAATATTATTGTTCGGTCCGATTTAATAATTTTATTTAATTTATTGTAGCTATTGAATATGGGTCCATGGTCCCCGACGCGTGGCTCTAACATGCATATGTTTTCTCGTCGTTTCACCTCAATTAATATTAAATAGTTGGATTGAACTGTTTAATAGATATGTGGATTAATTGTTTAGTTGAATTAAATAATTAAATACATGGAAAAGAATTTTTTCGTGGACTCGGCCCAATTTGTGTTAAAATGCGTGTAGCCTATTTCCCAATTAGGGTTGGCGCATTTGTCATTAAATAATTATAGAGAAATTAGTTTTCTTGGATAATTATTTGATGTATGATTTAATTATTTATTTGTTAAGTGATAAATCATGAAATATTAGATAATATATTTATTTATCCTAATTTGTTTGGGATATATTATATATTTATCTTTTATTTGAAATAAGGATTAATCTAATAATTATCTCTTAATTATTAAATCCTTGGAGGACAAGGATTACTCTCTTATATAAATAGAGTTCTCCCAAGCCTTAAACACAACACATAATTTAGAAATACTTGAGAAGTATTAGGCTTAGAATTTTCGGCCTAAGTACTTGGGTTTGAGTTTTAGAAAAACTTCGGGTTTTCTAAGGTAGCATATCGAGGAGGTCCGGCGGCTTGAAACACCATCCACCTGGTGGTGCTTGGAGACACACGTTGGAAGGCGTGGCTTCTCATCTAGCTTGGATCTTGGATTGACCTTTGTTCTTGGAGTAATTGCACCATAAAAAGGTTGGTAATCTAAACCCCCTCGTAGGTTTAGGTCTATTATTTTATATATTTTGGTTGACTAGATCTAGATCTTGTACTTTTCACTGCGTAATCAGGTGGATCTTTGATCCATCCTGCGATATTACATCCTACAGATCCGGCCCCGAATCAGCTAGGCGGCGCACCTCAATCGATTACGGGGCCACTCCGGAAAATCTTAAAGGACATTGACACTGCCAATGTCCTCCAACAACTGAGCATCAACCTAAGTAGGGCACACATCAGCCGGAAGTTGGTTGTAGTTCCAGATGTTCAGCTCGGGGTGCTCTCTGTGTCGGATGAAAAAGAAGTGATTTTTCCACTCATGGATAAAGGACTTCCCCGTTTAAAGAATTGGGGTTCCCCTTCGATGGTCAGTTCGGCGGGGAAAGTAGTACCACCCGCTATGATTTCTAACCTTCTTATGCTGGTAGAAGGTCCTAAATAAGTCTACTGAGAACGCGGTGTCAATACATCTACACCAGATCGCGAACCCGATGATTGTCCTAACTCTGTTAGGGGCGATTTGGGCAGATCCCAAATGGTAGTGTTGAAGAACGGCCAAAAAGACCGGACAGAAGGGGGCCCTAAGGCTACAGGTGAACTGATCTTTGTACACAGTACAATACCCCGTAGAGGGCCGATGAGCATATAAGTTCGTACCCCCAGGAAGACGGAGAGAGTATTGGTCCATGTCAATATTGTATCGGTTACAGATCTGCAGGATGTCATCCTGTGTAAGCTTGGATCTGACCCCAAAGCAACCTATGGATGATCTAGCAGTCATGTGTGCTCTAATACTTTGATTCAAAGAAGTAAACCCGAAACCAGAACGAGGCCCAGATGAATTAGCAGGCTGGGGATCTACAGCTAACTGCTCGGTTTCACTATTACCAGAGACAAGATTAGAAGAAGGGATCTCTAATTGAACCCTAGACTGATGAACTTCTACCTCAGACTCGGATTGGGATTCAAATTCCTTTTCGATTTAACTGCTAGATTCGGTTCTATCCCTCATTAACTGGGAAGGATAGGAGATGAAGAATCAGAGAAGAAGAAGAATAAACTCAGAGAAAAGAGAAATGCATACTTGAGAAAATGCAAAGTGTCTTGAGGATTTGAAGTCTTCAATTTAATAGCAAGAATAGAGACGTGGGAAGGTCTGATGTGAAAAGACAGGAGTTATAACCCACTCCCCCCGGACGTGTAAACGACGTCAGTTATGGGAAAGAGGGAAAAACGCATCGGTTCCCGGAAATGCAATTATGACCTACTTAATAGGCTACCATCTGGCAGCTGGTAAATTCAAAACGCGAGGTCGGACAAGTTTGGCCGAACAGCACTAGCGCAGATCTGACCAACTAAAAGCAAGATTAGATCTGGGAGGCTTATGATGATAGCCGACCCCGAATTACGCCACGTGTCATCCTTGTAAGTCGTGTAATTAATGACTAGCCTCTAAAAGGTACGGTAGTAAGGGCCAGGTGCCCCAAAAGATGTATCTAAAGGCAGGTCCCTTACTTCAAGTGGGAGAACGGCAGAAGCTCCTCCTCCAGCTACCGCAGGTCGGCCAAGGCCTGGTGAAGAGGAGCTGCCCAGTTCGGCCATAGTGGTCTTAGGGGTTCGGCGCAGGACGCTCAGAGCAACCCCGACCGTTGTTCCACGTATTGGATAACTATAGATAAATAAGAAAAGAATCTTTAGCCATAAAGACTGTGATCATGACATTTAAATATGTCCATAATTATCCCTAAATCAGGGGGATTTAATCGTGTATATCCTTATGGAAATAATATTAGTAATAATAATGTAAATCCTTGCAGAGCAAGGAAAGGGATAACATTCCCTATATAAACAACCCTAAAGAACCACGAAAAACTTAATTCCAATTAAGCTATTGGATACGGAGGCAGCTTAAGAGAAATAACTCGAGAATTCAGTCTAAAATACACCAAAAACACATCTCCATTAACACGATCTAGGGTTTATAGGGTTAAAGGTCGTTATCACAAAAGTAATTAGTCCGGATTAATTCATAGACGAGATCCAACATCGTCACGGATAATTAGCGGGTTTAGAACAGGTAATCGGGTGATTACTTTTAGATACCTTCAAAAACATATTAATAGATAGATAGATCGGAAAAATGCTTAAAATAAGAATCTTTAAAATGGTGATGGAAAATAGGATCAAAGTAATCTTGCTGTCTAAAATGTCTGGTTGACGCGGTATTACAGCAAAACGTTATGAAATATCACAAAAAATTCGGGAATGTTATTCCACATCAATTTCGTCAAAATAAAATAATATTGTAAATCATTTTTTTATAATAAAAAAATACACACATTTATATTACCGATCATGTCAGTTTCGTTTAATATGTAATGCATAATAATCTACAACGTAATAATATACCTTATATTACTAATGAGACCAATATCGATCACTAAGTACCGCATCATTATTTATAATGTAAAAATATATGTTATAATACTTGGTTATGGACAATATATTATGTAAGAAACAATACTCTTCTCTAAATAAATAAAAACTATATAAAAAACACGACCCGGACGCAACTTCAAATTAGTCGGATCAGTGGGTTCCGGATACCGGATGTTTTAAGAAAAAATATATAGAAAATCTACTGCGGTCAGGTAATATTTAAAAAGCTCGCCATCAGGTTTCTTTGTTTGATCAACTTTAAATTAATTAACTAGTTTGATGTATTTGATACACCATAACATATTCTGTACCTTCATGTATATTCAATTAAAACATTCATTTCCCCGTTTCATCTTCTTTCCCGACAAACTTTTCGTTCCAATATTCTAATTTCTCTGCAAATTAAATCATTCATCTTCCTCCCCTAAAGTCGATTCTTCTCCCTCTTTTTCCCAATTCATTGTGTTTAAACAAGGCGCCTTATGGTAAAAGAACAAAAAAAAAAAAAAATTGATGCAGAATTACCAAGCATAAGAAAGTTTCAATTCATTTATGGTTTTCTGATAACGAAAGAAAAAGAAATCTTAAAAACAGCAGGCCAAGACAAATTATCAAAAAAAAAAAAAAAAAAAAAAAAATCAACACGAACTACTATCAATTGCAGCCTTCTTGCTGTTTTTTATTTTTGTTTTTTATTTTATTTTTATGAATGGGTCGAATTGCTTCTTTATGTTTCAATGGGTCGAATTGCTTCTTTATTTTTATGAATAGGTCGACGTTTGTGGTTTTCTCCTTTTTTTTTTTTTTTTTTTTTTTTTTTTTTGATAGGAAAAAAACTGATAAATTCTTTATCGGCATAGCTTTAAAATAATGTATCTATATCGGTTTAGCTTTGAAAGAATATTTGGTGTGTTAAAGTACACAATAGTTAATGTGTACTAAAAAAGGATCTAACGAATGTAATTGTTCGTATGTGTTTTTAACGGTGAATATTAAAAACTGAACCGTACTTAATGGACCGTAGCCGCGCTCAAAATATATATATAAAAAGCGGTGCAAACTCCAGAAATTTCCTACAGCTGTTTTATATTAGGACGGTTATTTGTCCAAATCCATATATTTGATTGAATTGAACATCAAATGTCAGCAATCGTGTTTTTTTTCACTTTATTTGTATGTCATGGGAAAAAAAGGAATAATATTAAATTAGAATATAAAAAATTGACGAATACTTGCCGACATGAATAGCATCAACAAAGTAAATAATTCTTCTTTTTGTTTTTTTTTTTAAAGATATAATATTATTATTCAGAAAGCATATACTATATACATATTAATAGAATATATGCTACAAATATATTATATAAAGACGCATTGGGGCCAATGGTGTCAATCAAACGCGGTTTCCCGGGGGCGGGATGCATGTGTAATGTGTGGGGTCGTAGGACCCACTCAAATAAGAAAATCAGTATTTATTTTAGGAAAAAACTACAAACAAAAAAATATATATATATATATATATTAAGTCATGCATATCATCTATATATTACTACTCTCTTTCACATAAGAGTAGTCTGTAACGTGGAAAAGATTAAAAATATGTTATTATAATGCATTAAATTTGATACAACGATATAATATAAAATCTCTTATGACCTACTGGTTGTAAGAAAACCTAACTTAATAAATAACATAATAATATGTTATATCATTTTATTATGATTATTTTGTTATACAACTATAATATCTAAAGTGGAATGGGAACAATTAAAAAATTAACACATCCTGCTCAGTCCCTAAGGACACTCTTATCAGGTGCATTATTTTTTATCCATAAAATAATATAAAATAATACATATCATTATTTTACAACATCTGAATTCAAAATACTTCATAGCAGCATCACTATCCTTATCCTTATAACATTTCAAATAATATTAAGTAATACATATTCTACCTCACAACTCTATTCATACACATTAAATATTTATTATTTCACTCCAGCAGCATCCCTATCCCTATAATTTTTAATAATTAAATATGTTTAGAGACGTGAATAGTGCATCCCCACAAGAGGATCTTGACTGCTCATATCCCTAAAAATAAATAAGGATAGTGACTCATCTGTTTTATTTGAGATAAACTATATTTTTTTATCTTTATTTTAAGGATAAGACACTATATAGGGTTTCTGCTACTCTAAAAAGAGCAAGTGATGGTCAATGTGTTTACATAGTAGGGACTTTTGCCTCTTTTACAATTCTTTTTATTTTATTTTATAATAACATAAAATTAAAACTCTTTGGTTTGTTTTGGGTTGAGGTTGTATTTGTATTTTTTTATATCACTTCAACAAAAATTTCCTACAATTCTTTCACCAATCTTTTATTCAATAACAAATAAAAAAATAACATCTCTCACAATTCCACTTTATCTACTTTATTATCTTATTATCATTATTTTATTCATTATACTACTTTATTTCAATTTCATTTACCAATCATTTTTTTATCTACTTAAATTTCAGAAAAACATTGTAACTTTTAAATCATTACTTCTATCATTTTTATCATATTTTATAATTCAGTAATAGATAAAATCAACACAAAATTAAATTCATCCCAAAACAATTTTTGTGTGTGTGTGTGTTTGTTGAATAGTGCTACTTTTGATTGGTATGACGAGGAAAGCATTTCTTAGGATTTGGGCCAAGAATATTTGAAAGAACTTCAAGGTGGCTTCAAGAATTTCTTAATGCCGGTTAAAAATATGTGAAGGTGTGTTCTATCAGCATCACCGTTTTTACTTCCGGTATCCATTTTTTGATTATTCTTTCGGATGAAAAAAACGCGTCGATTATCTTGGTGTTTATTTGTTGAACACCAACATCGGTGATCGACGCGTTGTTGTGCCGCGAAACAGTGGTGGAAAGTGGTGGGTGACGTTCTAAATTTTAACTTTTTTATATAGGAGCGTCCGTCACATCGACGGCGTTGTGTTCAACAAGCAACACAAATATGACTGACGTTCCCTTTATAAAAAATCATCAGGTGTCGAAGTAATTTTTTATGGTGCCGGGAGTAATAGGGTGCCAGTAATAAATTGGGGGTGGCAATAGACCCCATGTTAATTTGTTGTCTTTTCTATTTATATTCATACATTAAGGGAATGTTTGGTAAACGAATTAAATGCTTATTTTGAAGAAATTAAGAGGTGGTCACAATTATACATGTTTGATAATATTTTAAACACATCTTATTTAATTAAGTACCACTGAATTCTCTATGTTAAAAGTTAAATATTTTTCAGCGCAACATTTACCACTTATCGCTGAATGAAATTGCCTGCCAACGTACATGAATGCATCATTCTTTGTAGGAGCAGTTATTCACTTATTTATTTGTTTTACTTTATGTTTTGTTTGTTTTAATATGCTTTTATCATATTATTAGGGGAGTGATAGGTTTACTCCCTTAAGTCTACACCATTTTTACACCATCATCATCTCACCTCATATTTTTCACTTTAATTTTTTTTGAAGAAACTTGAAAAAATCACAACCACAAGATTATGTTGGGTGTAAACATGGTGTAGAATTTAGGGAGTAACTCTATCATTACCCTATTAGTTTTATCATAGTCTCAAAAAAATGTTTCCTTCTCTATACACATTATCACAACCCGTTTATGCACTTTGTATATAGTTATATTAAGGTTATTATTTTGGAAAAAATGCTTGTTCCACAACAAAATAATTATAAATAATACAATAAATATTTTGTACAATTAATCAAGATGAGACCTACACAATAATCAATAATATAAGATGTGTTGTGTCATATTGTTGTGAATATTTTATTACAAAAATAGCATTACTCTTATATATTGTCTTTCTTATGATTTTTAGTTTTGTTAAAAAGTCATTAAAAATAAGTAATACATTTTTTTTAAATTTATGAAGTATAATTCGAAATATAATTACAAAACAAACTTACACGTTGTATCTAGGATTAAAAATATAGCATTTTTATAAGCATACAAAAAAAGAGTATGTACACAAAGCACTAAAATAAAGCATTTTATGTTTTAAGAGTTACAGTATTATCAAACAGTTTAATCAATTTCAGCACTTAAATCATTCAGTTAATTAATGTAATCAGACTTCAGACTTCATATTTTAGATTTAAAAAACGGCCCATAAGTTCTATACAAGTAATTATTGTTCAATATGTAAGAATATTAGATTAATACCTACAAACTATTGAATTAATTTCTCATTTGTATGTGTATAAAACAAAAATTTCCTATTGTTTATATATTTTTAAGTGGGTTGACTGCCCGAAAATAGATACGTGTGGCGGCACCCCAGAAGGACTTTGCAGACATACGAGACGTTAAAGTCTTGAGCCCTCGCGTATCTGTGCACCACAAAATGAATCTCTCCGTATCAAAATGCTTGTTCTAATGACGTTACGAGAAACTGCTTTTTTTTTCTAAGGAAGCAAGAGAGGTGGCTGGCTCAGCTCGATGAAAAGAGGCTACATGCAAGCAAATGCTTGTGCCTACCAGCTACGGGACCTTTATTATAATATGGTTAAAACAAACAGTAAGTGTCGTGGCTTGGGGAGAGTTTATGGAACACCCTACTTGGGTGAACTTCAATTTAAAATCGAATGGCGCTATATTCTGTATGCCGAATGATATATATATATATATATATATATATATATATATATATATATATATATATATATATATATATATATATATATATATATATGGGGAGACGATTTGTGGTGTTGAATATAGTGAAAGTGTGAAACCGGCCCTATATTTAACCCACCATCTCATGTTTTTCTATCTAATGTGGTGAGAAAGATTACATATTTGTGAGTAGCTTGAAACTTACCGGACTTGCATTTCCTAGGCAATTTTATTAAAAGAAAAACGATGTTATTTAAGACAACGCAATGAATCTCTTGTGACACCACATTTCGGGTTATGTATGATTTAATAGAAGTTGAAAATGAAGATCCTCCAAAATTGAATTTTAATCATATATTCGATTTTTAAAAAATTGAACGTCGATGTGGTGCCCATAAAGTAGTTTCGATATAATAGTAAATTTAACAACTCCTTAGGAGGAGGAAATTTTTTTGTACTGCATAGGCTTTGAAGCACAAACAACTAAACCCAGGAGTGGCAAAGTTCTGAGCCAGTTGAGACATTTGGCCCAATGGAAAAGCCCAACGCTGGGTTTGACAGGTCCAGTTCAGCGGTGAACTTAAAATATGTGCCTATAAATGTTAAAAACAAACACACACACACACACACACACACACACACACACACATATATATATATATATATATATATATATATATATCCTAAAAACCCATGCATCATGCACAGATATGAGAAATTACAAAGTGGTGTAAAAATGAAATAATGTATCACAAAAATAAAATAGAGATAGTACAACAAATTGTATAATTATTCATGGATTTTGCCTCACTTTCAAATCTTTTTTTTTCCATCTAATATAAGTTTTAAGAAAATTTGCCACCTAGCATAAAAAAAAAAGGAAAAAAAACACATTTGGGCCCATGCATGTCTAAAAAATTAATGTGTAAGACCACGCTATCATACATCTATATCTCACATTTACCCTACATCTCATTCGCTATCTTACCTACAAAATTGCAAACAATTACATAAATGACTTCATTTAATAACAATGTTTCAAATAATAAACATCAAAGCGCAAAAGCAAGATTTCAAAAAAGGTGGAGCAACAATTTAATCACATGATGATTTTTCATAAAAATGTTAAACTTTATGTAAACAAAGTTTAAATATAAATATACAATAAAATTTGATTAAAAATATTATGGTCATTTGTACATCATTAAAATGAGTGTAAACGGTCTCATAAAATTGGTCAAACGTTTATCTATACACTTCAATTTAAATCTAATACACACTATACTTTGAAGGAATACATCAATACAGCAGGAGAGAAACTTGGCTATATTGAGTAATAATTTTTTTTCTCTTTTTCAAATTGAGGTATTAATGTAATTATTTATTTATTTTTTCAAAATTATGTATTAATGTAATTTATAATATGTTGGAAATCATTAAATTCAGGTATTAACTCATTTTCTTTAAAAAGAAAAACCCATTTTCGATGAATTAAAAGAAAAACACATTTTCTTTGGAGAGGATTGCGAAATGTGTGCATAATTTCGGTTAGTCAAGTAAATTATTATTTATCGCTTGTCAAATTATACGACACCAAAATGAGGTATTAATGCAATAATATTTTTCTTTTTCAAATTGAATTATTAATGTATTTATTTATTTTATTTTCAAATTGAGGTATTAATGCAATTTATATTACTTAGGAAAGCATTAAATTTAGACATTAACACATCTTCTTTGAATTAAAAAAAAAACTTTGGTTTCAAAATTGAGGCATTAATGTATTTATTTATTTTATTTTCAAATCGAGGTATTAATGCAATTACTTAACTTTGGAAAACATTAAATGTGGGCACTTAACACATACTTTTGAATTCAAAATAAATATTTGTAGAGGATATGGGTCGGGTTAATTATGGGTTTGCATCGGGTTTATGGGTAATTGATTTAAAATACTTTCTAAAACATATTATTATTATTATTATTATTATTATTATTATTATTATATTATATTATTATTATTATTATTATTATTATTATTATTATTATTATTATTATTATTATTATTATTATTATTATTATATATATATATATATATATATATATATATATATATATATATATATATATATATATATATATATATATATATATATATATATATATCGGCAAAGCCCCGCCAAAACCAGAAAATAGACAAAAGCCCAACAGATAGGGTCCTCGGCCCAGCTCCGCCTCACACTATCACGATCCTCATCATTAGCCAAGACAACGGGAATGAAGCAGCAAACATCAAGCTCGATACAAAGCAGTGAGGGGCCAACCCGCTCGCCCCTCCAGCTCGCCATCCTTCAACGCAAACAAACCCAACACAACAAAGCAACAAAATTCATGTACGACGCTCGCCAAAGGCTCTCTACCGGCCAAGGGCTTTCAACCCTCCAGGCTCGTGAGAGCCGCTAATGCCCCGCTCTCGCCGGTGGCGACTCAGAGCCTCTATAAATATCACCTTCACCTCTATTACAAGGGGCTCTCTCTTTTTTCTAGAACTACGCATGGCTTGATCCGTTACTAATGGTACGTAGGCAGCCTTTCAAGCTCAGCTCATAATCCCCTCAAAACACAATATTTTATTCATCTTGTTCTTTAGCGCCGCCGCGCAGTCACCGGAGAAATCACTCATTTTAGCCAGATATCCATCGTTAAATCCTCTCAAACTTGTTGGTGATATTTTCGACATCATCAGTTGCTTCCGTTACAGGGGAATCGACATTTTCAGCATGTTTTCCGGCCAGATCCGAGATTTATAGCGGCGATTTTCCAGCTCTGGCGGCCTAAAACCGCCTATTTTTGGTTTTCCGGCTGAACCTTCGACGGAATCTTCATCCAGTTCATCCGGATTTCCAGGCCTTCAACAAGATCATCATCAAAATCTCTAAGATCTTCATCCAGATCTACAAAATCTTCATTAAGATCTCCAAGATCTTGATCTAGATCAATAAGATCTTCAACCTATGGTCAAATCAGCGCATATTTTTTGTTTTCTGGCGACCCTAACCTGCCCATTTTTGGTTTTCCGACAGGCATTCATCAACTTCAACACATGCCTGGAGCTGCTCTTCAAGTTTTTTCATTGAGCTAGTACGTTTAATGAAGCAAAGACACACAATCCATAGAGTTTGCGTTTGATTTATCACCACTCTCTTTGGATTCTTAGGATTTCCGGCCACCATCTCACCGGAGACATCACTATCGCCGACATTCTCTAGCTCTTTGTTTGCAGATCGTATGAGTTTGTTGGGTTCAACCAGAAATGAGCTATCCAGATTTGAGGCCGCCAGATATGAGCTCTCCAGATATGAGCTCGCCAGATATGAGGCCTCCAGAAATGAGCTCTCCAGATATGAGGTCGCCAGAATGAGCTCGCAAGCTACGATTTCTCCAGATACGAGCTCTTGAGCTATCCAAGTACGAGCTCTCAAGCTCTCCACTACATGCTTTTAAGCTCTCCAACAATGAGCTCTCTTATCATAAGCTCTCCAACAATGAGCTCGCCAGTTATGAGCTCGCCAGATATGAACTCTTCAGATATAAGCTCGCCAGAATGAGCTCTCCATCTACGAGCCCTCCAGATACGAGCTCTCAAGCTCTCCAAGTACGAGCTCTCAAGCTCTTCACTACGAGCTCTCTATTATGAGCTATCCAAATACGAATTCTCCATTATGAGCTCTCCAGATACGAGCTATTTATTATGAACTCTTTAGATACGAGCTCTCCATTATGAGATCTCTAGATACAAGATCTCCATTATGAGCTCTCCAGATACGAGCTCTCCAAGTACGAGCTCTCCATCTCTTCAAGATGCGAGCTCTCAAGCTCTCCAAGATACGAGCTCTCCAGCT
This sequence comes from Gentiana macrophylla, assembly GCA_026214975.1. Lineage (NCBI taxonomy): Eukaryota > Viridiplantae > Streptophyta > Magnoliopsida > Gentianales > Gentianaceae > Gentiana > Gentiana macrophylla. The sequence continues at coordinate 86,000,810 of CM047807.1, forward strand.
CTCCAATTATAAGCTCTCTATCTCTCCAAGATACTTGATCTCCATCTCTCCAAGATGCGAGCTCTCAAGCTCTCCAAGATACAAGCTCTCCAGCTCTCCATCAATGAGCTCTCTTATTATAAGCTCTCCATCAACGAGCTCTCTTATTACAAGCTCTCCAGGTACAAGCTCTCATTAGCATTTATTCTCATTTCAGCAACTTGAGTGTTTATGCTGTATCATTTTTTGGAACTCACCCCACCTGATGTGGCGGGTTGAGCTATCTTATTTTTGGAACTCCTCCAACTGTTACAACCACCAGAGATCCGCTTGCCATGGAAGAGGGATTTCTCTTCACCAACTACAAGCATGTCCGCTTAATAGCGCGGCACACATTTCTGTCCGCTTAATAGCGCGGCATCACATGTCCGTCCGCTTCATAGCGCGGCATCATAAGCCCGTCCGCTTAATAGTGTGGCATCCGGGTCCGTCCGCTTCATAGCGCGGCCCCCGTAGCGAGTCGCTTTATGTCATAAAAGCTGCCTAAGCCCGTCCTCTTCATAGCGCGGCGGCATACGAATCCGTCCGCTTCATATCGCGGCCCCAGCAGCGAGTCGCTTTATGTTATAAAAGCTGCCTAAGCCCGTCCGCTTCATAGCGCGGTACATAAGCCCGTCCGCTTAATAGCGTAGCATCCGGGTCTATCCGCTTCATAGCGCGGCCCCCGCAGCGAGTCGCTTTACGCCATAAAAGCTGTCTAAGCCCGTCCGCTTCATAGCGTGGCACATAAGTTCGTCCGCTTCATAAATCGGCATCATACTTAGAGCTCGCCATCGAGCGTATCTTTTATAAGCCCGACTCCAACTCGGCATCATATTTGGAACTCACCATCGAATGAATCTTTCATAAGCTCCAGTTTGGCATCATATTTGAAGCTCGCCATCCAGCGAATCTTTTATAATCCAAACTCTAGCTTGGAATCATATTTGGAACTCACCATCGAGTGAATCTTTTATAAACCCGACTCCAGTTCGGCATCAAAATTGGAACTCGCCATCGAGCGAATATTTTATAAGCCCGACTGACGATACGGGATTTCACCCCTCCACGTGGAATTATCTAATTGGTCCAGCTGGCATGTGGAAAAGTCCAAGTATATTATCCACATCGGGTCGAATACGAGACGAATCAGTGATCACCACCGCCGCCAGCAGATCTTGCAAGTGTGTCAACTCGAGCACCCATGTCGGTGTCATACGAGTCGATATCGAGCTCACCAGGTTCCCGAGGCCCAATAATCTAGAGGGTTGCTTGGGCAAGGAGCAAGGCCCATTAAAGGGCAATTATGTCAATAGACCAAACCGCCCTAGGATTAGAGGCGGAAGAAGAGGCATGTGCCTATAAATACATCATTTCGGGAACTACGTAAGGCTTGATTCTGGACAATACATGAGATACGTAGGCAATCCAAGATACATTCTTGGACTCAGCCATAGAACCCTAAAATCACCCCCAAAATCATCTTTGATTCTATCATCCCTAGATTAAATTGGCCTCAAATTATACATGACAAAATCCGGCATCGTCACCGACTACTTGGAGCTCGCCCTCGAGCAAATCTTTTATAAGCCCAAATCCAGCTCAGCATCATATTTGGAATTCGCCATCGAGCGAATCTTTTATAAGCCCGACTCCAGCTCAGCATCATACTTAGAGCTGGCCCTCAAGCGAATCTTCTATAAGCCCGACTCCAGCTCAGCATCATACTTGGAACTCGCCATCGAGCGAATCTTTTATAAGCCCGACTCCAGCTCGGCATCATACTTGGAGCTCGCCCTCGAGTGAATATTCTATAAGCCCGACTCCATCTCGGCATCATACTTGGAGCTCGCCCTCGAACGAATATTCTATAAGCCCGACTCCAGCTCGGCATCATACTTGGAGCTCACCCTCCAGCGAATCTTCTATAAGCCCGGCTCCAGCTCGGCATCATAGTTGGAACTCGCCATCAAGCGAATCTTTTATGAGCCCGACTCTTGCTCAGCATCATACTTGGAGCTCGCCCTCGAGCGAATCTTCTATAAGCCCGACTCCAGCTCGGCATCATACTTGGAGCTCGCCCTCGAGCGAATCTTCTATAAGCCCGACTCCATCATACTTAGAGCTCGCCCTCGAGCGAATCTTTTATAAGCTCGACTCCAGCTCGGCATCATATTCAGAACTCGCCCTCGAGTGAATCTTTTATAAGCCCGACTTCAGCTCGGCATCATATTCAGAACTCGCCCTCGAGTGAATCTTTTATAAGCCCGACTTCAGCTCGGCATCATATTTGGAGCTCGCACTCGAGCAAATCTTTTGTCTGTCTATATGCCATCTAAGCACGACACCAACAGACTAAATGAGCCTTACGCTATGTCAACAGATCACTCTGCAATAGTCGTCTCGGCAAACGGTACATCAAGTCATCTATAAACTTACTCCATGACTCTCACAAGTACAGTGAATAGCTCAAGGAGTAGGGGGCCATTGATATGCCAAAATCGGCAAAGCCCCGCCAAATCCAGAAAAGAGACAAAAGCCCAGTAACGGATAGGGTCATCGGTCCAGCTCCGCCTCACGCTATCACGATCCTCATCATTGGCCAAGGCAACGGGAATGAAGCAGAAAATATCTAGCTCGATACAAAGCACTGGGGGGCCGACCCGGTCGCCCCTCCAACTCGCCATCCTTCAACGTAAACAAACCCAACACAACTAAGAAACAAAGTTCATATACTACGCTCGCCAAAGGCTCTCTACCCACCAAGGGCTTTCAGCCCTCCAGGGTCGCAGCCTGCCAACTGTCCTGCTCTCGCCAGATGCACGTACCCTCACTTAGTCGACTTGTTTTATTCCTCCTTTATGTTCCCAGTTTCCCTTTTTTCTTTTTCTTTTTTCTTCAATAAACGTTCAATTTGTGTTTTTTTAGAATGTCGTAACTTTTGATTTAAATCTCCGATAATAAAAATTCTTTCACTATAATTTATTTTTTCCGTCCTCTTTATTTTGATAACCTATACGATATTTTCGACAAAATTTTTAATTCCGAAAAAAAAAACATTTACGTCCATTGCGATTGTCACAACGTTTGCAGTAACACCGTCACAGTAACAATGTACGCTAACACCATCACAGTGATACATTATGCATTTCAGTGACTCTTTGCAATAACGCTTTATAATTTTGCGCTAACACCTTATAATCACAGTAACACCCTTAAGTCGTCACAGTAAAACACCAAAAAACTTGTGTATTTTGCAATAATACATTTCATCACAGTGATACCGCAAAAACACTAGTGTTCTCACAGTGACACACCCAATCCTCACAGTAACAACTCAATAAACTTGTGTCTTCACAGTGACACCACGAAGAACACATCACAGTGACACATTGTAATTTTGAAGCAACACCGAAAAAACCTTGTGTATTTTAACGTAACATCTTCAGTCACAGTAACACCCCAAAAAACTAGTGTCCTCACATTGACACCCTCAATCTCACAATAACACCCCAAAAACTTGTCATCGCAATAACACCCCAAAAAACACATCACTAACGCCCTCAATCCTCACAATAACACCTCAAAAATTTGTGTATTTTACAATCACACTTTTGGTCACCGTAACACCTTTAGCCACAATGACACTTCAGAAAACTAGTGTCCTTATAGTGACGCCCTCAATCCTCACAGTAGCACCCCAGAAAACGTTTGTCCTACAGTGCACCCTCAATCATAACTAGCACATATGAATGCGATTATCCTTAGAACTACTACTTTTTAAAGCAATCCCCATTATCTTCCAAAATAATATCCATAGTTTTAATCATTTTTTTTAACTCTTTAACCCATACCCAAAAAGATATGTCATCTAATTTTGGTAGAAGATTTCAATTTGATAGTCTTTTTCCTAATAAAGTTCATGCCAGAAATCTCAATGAAAATGTTAGTAGTGGCAACGAACATGGTGGAGCTGAAGACAATGTATCAGAGCTTGTGAATGATTATCTCATAGATGAAGCCGACACTATTTTGCCTTCGGTCTTTGGTGGACAAAGAGGCGAGTCCTCAATTGTGGCTCAATTGTAGATTGGACCGAGATATACGGTGCTGAGCAAAGCATATTCTTAACAGAATCTTCTTTATAGACATGTGATGAGAGAAATCGCAGTTTTCTCTTACTTAGAAAAGCAGATGCTCCGGCGAAATTTGATGTCGTATTCGAGGAATTTAGGTTACAATGCGGAAATTTGTAAAACAAATGGGAGAATTCCAGCTGGCTCACAGCTGGTAATCACGAGTTTATTGACGTTCTACAATCTTGTGACGCCCCAGAACCTCGGGCCTGGTAGCGCTAAATGAGTCATAAATAATCCGGTCAATCGCTAGCTTGTATCGTCCTCACTTGCAGTAAAAGGGTTAACCTGAGTTGACAAGACTTATATGTCTAACACTTATATGAGGGTGAGTAAGCTATTACTTTACAAATGTGACACTTTACATTCTCCCCACCTTATAAGGGACCAATGTACTCGCCAGGACTTGTCCTAGTGGACTTGTCACGGTTTCGTCCCTACTAGAGGAGTTTATAGGTGGCCCCTACCATCTCTCATGGTGTGGTACATAGGTATGTCTGATAGTCGGCTTTGATACCATTCACTCGCCACACCCCGGGTCTGGTAGCGTTGAATGAGACATAAATGATACATTCAACTGCTTAGACCGTCGTCCTTTCTTGGTCTAAAAGGGCTAACCTTAGTTGTCAAGACTTTTATGTCTCACACTTATATGAGGGTGAGCAGCTATGAAGCACGGACACGGATACGCCGCACGACACGACACGGGCACGGCGACACGGCTAATTCCAAAATATAAGGACGTGACACGTCAGCGACACGTGATAATATATATATATATATATATATATATATATATATATATATAAGAAACCGTGAATAAAGAAAAAAGTTAAATTGAAAAAATAATTGCGTTCAATAGCGTCGGGGAGTGTCGGCTCCGTGTTGGGGGGTGTCGACAACGTGCCGGAAGAGTGTCCGATACTAAAATTTTAAATATTATTATTTTAATTAGCCGACACGTGTCGGACACATGTCGGGGCGTGTCGTGTCGGAAAAGTGTCGGACACGGCGCACATCACCCATATTGAAGTGTCGGTGCTTCATAGGTGGGCAGACTATTACTTTACAGATGTAGGACTTTACAGATATGATTTCGACCGGCTTAGATTCCGGATTCTATTGTTAACCTCGAAAGTCTAATGCATTTGAAAGAGGAGATGTGGCTGGTTTTTGATCCCGATCCGCATCAATTTGCGTCGGATATGTTATTTAGGAGAATAGGGGTATATTCGTCCGGTAAAATTTATTTTTTCTTTATTGCAACTAAATACACAAGTGTAGATTAAAACCTAAGAGTAGTGATAATGCCACAATAAGTGTTCACAACAAAGTTCCACAACATACTTTTGAACCATAGATTATGATGTGGGACATATAAATTCAAACGGGTCCTAAAAAAATCAATAATGAAAAAAAGTTGTTGTGGCACTTTGTTGTGGAATAATCATTTCTCAAAACGTAATACTTTGATCTAATATGCATTTATACCTAATTTTCTCTTTTTCTTAATACTTCTCAAAACAAAATATTACTCCAGGATTGAGTCCCAAAAAAAAAAAAGAAAAAAACAAAAAAACTGGCTATGAGTGCAAGGAATGTTTTGGAAATATAAACAAGATTTAAAAATTCATTATGAAAATACTCCCTCCGTTCCGAAATAATTGAGGCAATTATCAGAAAGATTTGTTCCAAATAACTGAGGCAATTACATTTCCAATGCAGTATTTATTGTGTTTTTTCTACATATACCCTTATTTATTAAGGAGTGAGAGATTAAACACAACATTACATTAAGTATATATACTAAGGGTTTTTTAGTTATTTTGACAATTACATCAGTTATTTATAAACGGATGGAGTAAAAACAAATGTACCCAGTTATATAAAAAAGTTTTATATTTATTCAATGGGTAATGATTTTGGCACCGCAAATGTGCGGCACCAAGATTGGGTACCGATGTCCAAATGTGCTGCTGCTGTTTTGTTTTGTTTTTATTTATTTTTTGTTTTTTATTTTTTATTTTTTAGATCAAAGTGTATGGTTTACAAAAAGGTCGGTGACTTTTCGGTGCCAAAATCCGGTGCCCGCATCACTCTTCTTATTCAGTAGATGCGAGTCTCAGGGCTGTATAGCTTTTGTTTATTATGTTATTGTATAATCATGTGGTTTCACAAAAAGGACTCCTTTTTTATGTTCTTTCTTTTTCCAGAAAAATGAACACTTAAGATTAAAACACTTGTGAGTTTTCTCAACAACCAAGAAAAAATATTATAAAAATAAGACACTTGAGTTCAAATGGTTCACTCTATCATCTTAATTAGTCAAATATAACTGTGGTATTAACAATTATAGTAAGTGTATCGGATATTTCAATTTGACAGTAATATTCGGCTATTTGCCAATATCACATGCTAAGCAACAATGTTTGACATTAATAATGAAATAACAAAAAATTAAAAAAAAAACCTACGATATAATTATTGAAGCATTATTCTTAACCTTTAAAATAGTCTAACATGTCAATACGGCAATCTTTCCAAGTTGTCCGTCCAACATGGAATATGACTTGGCTTAGGCCAGAATATGATATGTCGAAATTTAATGTTGATGTTGTTTTTAGGAACGAAAAGTATGCGGTCGGCGGAATATTACGTAATACCCATAGTAAGATAATTAATATTTTTTCCATGCGTATGGACAGTAGTCATGAAGTCCTAATGCAGTGGGTGAAACTTTAACAATATATCATGCGGTGTTCTATGCTACTATCCGGGGCCATTTTCGTATCATTTTTTAAGGAGAATCTCTAAACACTCATCACCGGCTCTTAGAAGGTTCTAAAGATCGATCCCCGATTGGAAGTATAATAGACGACATCCGTCGCTTACTTTCAGGTTTTAATTTGTTTCTTTATCGTTCTCCTTTGTGAACAGACAGAGAAATGTCTCTGCCCATCTTTTGACAAAGGAAGGTTTAAGTCTTAATGAGTATGTAGTTTGGGGATCCAACCCTCCCTCTCATGTAATCTCGTCTTGTGCTGTTGACTCTAGTTAATTGTTAAATAAAATTGTCTTTACCCTTTAAAAAAAATATTTCGATCATCCGTCCCGAATTATACGTGATTGTGATTTTTTTTTATCCAAAATATAAGAAATATAAGGTACTTTAGAAAATCAATGAAATATTTATTAGAATTCAAAAAATTAAGCATTTATTATATTTTCTTTTATACGACCCTTAATTTCGTATGAATCTAACAATCTTTCATAAGGTTATAACTATTGTATTAATTGTACTTCCTCCGTTTTTTTATTAGTCTTTTTTAGTGTGGACACACAAACTAAGAAAATGATTAATTTGTCTGAAATCTAGTATGAAATGACTGGATTGTCCTTCTTTAATATTTTGAATATATTTATAATAATTAAATACACTATATTGGATATGTAAATATACATTGATAGAAGTGTTATTGGAGTTTCAAAATGACTTTTGGTGTTTTGATGCATTGGAAATGCATTTTTATTATTTAAAGTGTAAGATTTTGTTTAAATCTTGTAATTAATGTGGGGGTATAAGTGGAAAAAAATAATAAATGATGTATTGATAATTTAAAATGACATATATTAATGAAAAAATAAATTTTTTAAAAGTGACAATTAAAAAACGGAGGGAGTAATAAAATGGTATTAATTTTTTTTGTATAAAGTAAAATGGTATTTCGGACCATTGTTCTTGAACTTTATAAATTTAGGGAGAGTTGCCCAAAAGGACATAAAAAGTAAAATAATTGGCATTTAGGACACTATTAAATTTTAATTGATAAAAAGGACAAAAATTTTGAAACCTTACCAAATTACCCCAAATTACCAATGAAAATCCTTATAAGAATGGTAAAAATATAAATTAATGGCATTTATATTTTACGGTGAGCGCCTTGTGTGTTTTATTAGGACCATAATAAAATTTACATCAACTAAATTAGACTATTAAAAACTAATTAGTCCTTATTACTAAATAATATGTTAAGTCGTCTTAACGCCTCTATTAAGTTGATAAGTAGTTCTTATCAACAAAAACCCATAAATTTATTCAATTTTTGGACCGTGTGAAAAGTCTAGAATGTGAGACAAATAAATACTACATCCGTCCTAAAATGTGAGTCCATTTAGGTTTTTCTAACACAAATTAAAAAAGTTAGTTAAATTGGTTATGTGTCATTAATTTTGATGAAAAAGTCTAAAATGACATTTGAATGTTATTAATGCATAGTAGTGAAAAATGGGTGGATAAATAATAAATGATGGGTAAAAAAAGAAAAACATAATAAATGTTGTCTTGGTTATCTAAAAGGACTTACATTATGTGACAAATTTAATAAGTTAAATGAACTTACATTTTGGGACGGAGGTAGTAATAAATTAGGGAAAAAAGAGGATTAAGGCTCATGACGAAGCAGAATCCGTCGGTACAAAATCTGGGCTATTTAATCTAATTGAAATTGGATTAAGGGTGGAAAACAAGAGAGTATGAATGGGAGAATGATTTTTGGGGGTATTTAGACTGAGTCTGGGATTTCCCCAAGTTGCCTATGTATCTAAAGTATGAATTTAAATCAAGTCTGCCGTAGTTCTTATGAACATTTACATAGGGAACATTTGTGCCCTAGGCCTTAATGGGCCGTGTCCTTCATGGACCTTTCTTCCGTGTTTCATCAGCAAAACTTAAACCGTAATTATCTATTTAGCTTAGGAGATAATCTCGGTATTCAAATATAAGACTGGCCGATAAAGATCAGAGCTTTAATGTCCTAGGATTCTTTCTATAATTATTTGATAAATGTGTTATTATTACAATACGCTCTAGCCGATCTGTGGCGAGTAGCCGAGGTCCGTTTGACCGAGCTGGGCAGGTCTGCCTCTATCTCGTCCTGACCGACCTGCGGTGGACCATGGAACGACACAGGCGGCGCCCCTCTCCGCTGGAGGTGTAGATCGACCCCCAGGTCGCAAATGGACTCTTGGTCCTTAAAGTTAATCTTCTAGCCATATTTCTTTCGTGACACGTGGCGTGGTGAAATCCGGTATTGTCATAAGCCAGTTTTTGTGCATCTGTGTCGTTTCCACATAGCTTTAAGTAGTGTTCATCTTGAAAGAACGACCCAGTGGCAATGGATTTCTCATACTGTTTTCCAGTTTGAGTGGTTGCAGAGATGGTGAGGCCATTGTTTGAGATTTGAAGGAAAGTTTTGATTTTGCAGTGAGAAAGGAGGGTTGCTGATTTGCAATAGTGCGTAAAGAATTCTGAAAAACTCTAAGTGTGGTTTATATATGATGATTTTTGTGGTGTGAACGTGGTTGAATATGGAAGGATTTTGTGATGTAATGGTGTGATTTTATGTATATAAATTGCGGTATTTGAGTATAGTGGGGGAGTGGATTGGGAGAAGTAATGATAGATCCCGGGAATCGAGGCGGTTGTAATTAGAAGAATAATATAGTTACCTCCACGATTGAAAAATGATCTCCACGTGTGTAATCTTTCACAGTATAATCTTCCATAACTTCTTGATTTTCCACGTGTATTAAACTGATTTAGTTCACACTTTATTTTGCCATTGACTCTAATATATTCTTCGGTGGAGTGACTTGGCTGGTCACTTAGCCGGAGTAGTGACTTGCTTACTGAGCTGCTATATATAACTGTTCCTAACAATCAGTGAAGTTGACTTTGCTGAGTACCAGTGCCTTACTTTCTACATCTCCTGTAACGGCAAAGGTTTAATCAGCTGGTGAAGTCACTTAGCTGATTACTCTAGTTAGCTGCTCCTTAGTACTTAGTCAATTTCTATCATTCCTAACTCAGTTCTCAACTTGCTAAATCTTTCATGACTGAGTGGTTTTGTGAAGATGTCAGCCAATTGATCTTCAGTAGGTATATATCTTAGTATGACATCTCCCTTTTCAACATGATCTCTGATAAAGTGATGTCTCACATCAATATGTTTTGTTCTTGAATGCAATACTGGATTTTCAGTAATAGATATGGCACTTGTGTTGTCACACATAATTGGAATTGTCTTCTCCTCCATTCCATAATCCCTTAGCTGTTGTCTGATCCATAGTACTTGTGCACCGCGAATCGCATCTTGCTATATATTACCTTCAAATTTGTTGATGTAGATATAGAGTTTTGTTTCTTACTAAACCATGAAACTTGTCTGCTTCCTAGCATTTGACATGTTCCAGAAGTTCTTTTTCTATCTATCTTGCATCCAAAGATAGTCGAGTCCGAATATGATATCAATTTGAATCCTCCATCTTTTGGATACCAAATTCCAACATTGATGGTATTCTTCAAGTATTTGATTATTCTTTTGGCTTCTAGTATGTGTGATTTTTTAGGTTGAGCTTGAAACCTTGCACATACTCCTACTGCAAATGCTATATGTCAGTGCGCTTGCGATTAGATATAGTAAGGATCCAATGATTCTTCTATACATTTTTCGATCAACATCTTTCCGGCTTCATCTTTTCCAAGAATAACTCTTGCACACATTGGTGTATCTCATTTGTGCCACTTGTATCCATACCATTTTTGTGTATCAAGTCTTTGTGTACTTAGCCTATTGATGAAGATGCCATTCTTCAATGACTCGAGTCTCTTTCATTTGCTCTTGGGAACAAATCCTTCAGAAGCTATCACAAGCACAACTCCTTCTCAGATGGCTCTGATTCAGTTGCTTGAATGAAGTGAATTGGATTCACAAGACTTGTTGATCAAACTCAATTCTTGATGTTGGAATTGTAGTTTTGAGTTTTGAGTTGATCACTAGATGTTCCTTTTAAAGCACAGATGAAGGCTTTTCGATTTGACAGAGTTTATGTTTGTTAGTTCTCAGACTTGATCGTTCTCTTGTGTGTATATCTTGTCTGTCAATGCCTTCTATTTATAGCCTTGATAATCCTTGATTTGAATTTCCGTCCGTTGGCTATATTAATGAGGGGAATAATCCTTGATTTTATTCTTGATTCCCCCTTAATTAAATCCTCCTTGATTTCAGTGATCGGATTTTTCTTCAAACGTTTATAAGAAAATCCGTCCTTGATTGATCCTCAATTGATTGTGCATTTGATGCTTGATCCTCTGAGTCTTCTTCATATTTCAAAATCTGATCAAGTAAAGTTTACTTGGCCGTTCCCTGAACGGTTAAGTGATCTTTATGACTTTGCCGCTTAGATCTTCCTTCACTGTTTTACTCAGCCGAAAGTCAGTTCACTTTGCCGATTCACTGTTTCCTTCATTCTTTTCAGTTTAGGAGAATCTTTGTACTTCACTGATCCTTGATTTGTGCGAGATCAGTGTACACCATATTTAAACATTAAGTTTCATTTCTTGGAATGTAACTTAGACTTATCCAAGGTCATCACAGACTTCATTGGTTATAAGTCAGACCATATGTCTCCATGCTTCTCTGTTGGTACTTGGCCGCTTTTACTTTGCCGAACATCTGATTTTATTTTGCCGTCCTACCAACTAGTACAATACTTGTCTGACTCAACTTATACAACATGTCAAACTCTAAGTAAAGACTTATACAGAGAATTCTAACTTATTTTCAGGCTTGTTATAACAGCTAGTATGGCCATCATCAAAACATAATAAAATGTTCCTAACAATAAAATATGGAAATTATCTTTGATTGAATTATCTCATTTAATTTAATATCTCCTATTAAATATTTCCAAGATATTATCAATATATTGACTATTTTTATTTTATTACCATAAATCTATTTTGCAAAAATCAATTAATATCTAATATTAATATTATGGTAATCTTATTAATTAAATTGCACAATCCAAGTGTATCTTATACACATTGAATCTATGCCCCATATTGCCAACTATTGGCTTCCGGAATATTCTTAAATAACATAATACTATGATTAATTAATTTGCAAAATACATGTGTATCATATACATATATATTTCGACATACACATATACATCATATGTATATTTAATTAATCAACATAATTATTATCTTGCATTATATTTATTCATAATAAACAAATACCACCATATTAAATTATCACTATAACATTTTATAGTCGAGATAAAACTTTCCTTATTTGGTTATCACTATAACCGCATTTTAATCCGGCTAGATGTTCATATGTGTGTGATCCGATAGGCCTCCGAATATGTTGGCCGTAGGCACAAAGTGCAATTACGAAAATGCCCGTCATACCTAACGATCACGGAATAGCATCTAGCAACACACTGTGACCCTTAATCATCGGAGGAGTCAAATAAAATGACTACTACCTTTCATGTGAAACAGTTACGTGTAAATAGAATCCTATCGCTGTTATAATATCCATACAATAGTATCTCGAGTGTCAGTACATCAACGATCGTATCTTATAATCTGGATATCATGCTCTCTCGAAGTAACTCATTTACTTCCATTTTCCAAAGATTCATAAGAGTAAGACATTCCTTATAAGAAGGCCATTTCGGATATTCACTCCTACTAATAGGATACGCGATTTCCGGACGAACAAACATGTATCCTACGCATGCTTCAGTATCACACCCAATCACTACCGTATGATCGCCCCATGGCTAGGGGAAACCTTAATAGTGTCAAAGTATGACAATCCACACCGTGATGCCATGAAGACTCCGGCCTCAGGATAATTACACAACCACCACATAGTGCGACACTTAATAAAGTAAGTGGGTCAGACTAACGTACGCATTCTCTAATACACGTCCACGTATAGTCCAAGTGTCTCTACACTTCGATAGACGAGATCTATCCCTACCTTCATAAGATAGAAGACATCTAATATGTGCTAGTTTAATCGTACTATCAATAACCTGTTTGATAGTACATATAACTAGAGACCTTTTAAGTATCAAAATTGTTAAAGTGATTCGAGATATCATCAACCATAATCACTATCATGGTTTCTCTTTCAAAGTTTGACACTAAAGACGTTATCATACAACAATATCGTTATTGGTCCGTTAAACGAACAAATATATAATAACAGAAAAGTCATTTATCATATGTAAACATAAAGAAATAGTAGAAATGATCCGACCCCGTCGGATCCGGTCCAACCCAATTGGGTTTAGGACACTATTTCAACACCAACTGTGTAGTAAATATGGGTTAGATCTTAGCATTTACGACCCTCATATTCCCACAGCCGCTAACCCTAGTCATCTCAACCTCCTCCCGGATATTGCACTGTACATAAGGATCATTTCGACGGAGGTCTTCGTCATCCTTTCTGTCCGGCCTGTGTGGCCGTGCTGGACTATTATCAACTTAGCACAGCCCAAGTAGCTCCTAATGGGATCAGGGGTATAATAGGCTTCGCCATAACTTGTCGATTGGTGCAGGTTAAATTTACAGTGGAACTTTTTCGAGCCTTTTATCAGGTTAAAAATGCAAGGATTATCTAGGTTTTTACTACTTCTCCCGCCTAGCAAGGAGTCGCCGCTTAATGGCCAACGGGCCATCCACATACAAGGGCGGGAAAGATAGCTTCTTCTTTATCCGCCACGAGGGTGTATCTAGCTTAGGCCAGTGGAACCCCATAGACCAGCCTAAGGATGCTTCTCCCCTTATCTCTGAAGCTCAGTCCTTGCAAACCATCCAAACCTCCAAGGTTTATCTAAGATACTGCTGGCTTCCCGAGCAATGTTGGTCTTGGCAATTTCAAGAGCCGAGGCGGGTCCCGATCCATACGCCCTCCTCGACCCTCTCGCTCAAGAAGCTCAGAGAGCCCATGTTTGTTATTCGCATATTTTTGTGGAAAAATCTTTGTTCAATGTTTCTAACAGTTTCATTTTATTTTTAATTTTTTTAATTTTTTTTGTAGTGGACGCCTTTGCGGATCTTTTAAACGCATCCAATGAGGAGGGATCGATGCAGCAGGTTGAGGCAAGCGTCTCTCCAAAGACCCAGGTCAGAGGCTGTTTCCGAGTCCCTCCTGTCCGATCCATGGGGACCTCTTTGGTCCCGGCCTCGGCTCAAGCGTTGGCCGATCTAGAACGAGGCTGTTATACAGGACCCAACTTCGGGTCAGATTCCAAGTCCAGAATCTTCTGAAGCCGTTGCTTTGAAGGGCATGGCCACTCAAGGGCCCATCCGTCCGAGCCTGACTTGGAGGGGAGGTCGAGCAAGAGTATTCGGGTTGAGTCCACCCCGGATCTCGATGATTTTGAGTGACAGTGAGAAGATGACATGATGTCGAGAGCAGGAGAAATCTCACCGATGTCCCGAGCAGGAGCTGACGGCTGCTGGCCTCAAAGCAATGAAATATGTAAGTCCTAACCTTTCTTCCTAGCCTTCTTTATTTAAAAGCAGGACACTTTCTAACTTACGCTTTTTGCAGGGGGCCTGGTTGTTCAGGAGCTATACACTCGTCTGACCGAATCTGGCTCCAACGTGAGCCAATTGAAAGATAGGATCTCTGATCTGGAGAAAAAGTCCTCTGACCGTGGTAAAAGCCTCAAGGCTAGAGATAAGGAGATCAAGGAGTTGAAGACTCAGTCCCTTGAGATGGAGGCTTTGAAGACTGGACATCTTGGTGAGCTTCAAGCATTTGTGGAAAATGAGTCCAAAGCTCAGGAGAGTATGAGAAAGCTCAAGTCTTAGGTAACCGAGCTGGAGGTTGCTTCTCAGTCTTATTCGGATAGGCTCAAGGAGGCTTCTGCCCAGACCATCAGGGAATTCAAGGCTTCTCCAGAGTTTCTTCAAGCTCTAAACCTAGTTTTGGCCCCTGCAGTGCAAGGTAGCTATTCCCCGGGGGTGCATGATGCTAGAGCTCTATTTCCGGAGCTTTGTGTCACTGACTTGTCCAACATAAAGTATTACAAGGTGGGGGCCAATGAAGTGTACTCTACCCATTTGCAGGAGTTCCGAGAAGGAGCAGATGTTGTGGTGAAGTACCGTCCTAACCCGGTAAGGCCAACCTCCGATGCTCAGACTTCCTATTCTACTCCTACCAGCCTTACTCAGAATCCAAATCTTGACGCTTCTTGACTCTTTGTTTTATCACTGCATTTTACTTTTAATTGGATTCTTCAACAAATTATGTAAATAGTAACTCGAGGAAAATTATTGCAATTTTTATTCCATTCTCGCAATTTCTTGCTTGTTTTTACGTTTGCAATTTCTTGCTATTTATTGCTTGTTTTTGCGTTTTGGGCACACCACTAATCTCAGACCTAGCCTCCCAGTGTGGCCTTCAGCAACTTATGATTTTTGAAGGGCATACTTAACTTAGTTTAATTTTTGTGTCTTTTCTCAACCCATTTAGGTTTCCCTTAATAACTTAAGACATAGATAAGTCTTAGTCCGGTTTACCGAACTATGCTTGTCCATTTAATAGAACTATACTAACTCCGACCATGGAGGCGGATTTCTTGTCCTGCGAGCCTAATACAATAACTCGAATCCGACCTCACGGATCTCGGCACATCCGTCCTGCGGACTTAGATAACATTACATCCGGGCGACTCACGGATCTCAACGCGCGTCCGTCCTGCGGACTTAGATAACATTACACTGGTCCGACCAACGGATCTCAGCATGTCCAACCTGTGGACTTATATAACATTACACTGGTCCGACCTGCGGATCTCAGTGCGTCCGTCCTGTGGACTTAGATAACATTACACTGGTCCGACCTGAGGATCTCGGTAGCGTCCGTTCTGCGGACTTAGATGACATTACACAGTCGACTGCGGACTCAAGTCGTCCGTCCTGCGGACTTAGAAAAAATTCGCCTTTTGTCCATTTCAGCTAGATTCGGCCTGTAAACTTAAAAATGAACACACAACCCATAATGATAGTAAATAAAGTAAGATTTTTATTCGAATATTTAATACAATTCATTCAAACTTATTAGCGCTAAGTCTGGAACCTATTCAGGCATAATACTTGTGCAAATTATTAGCATTCCAGCTTCTGGGAATAGTTCTACCCCTTGCGTCTGCTAGTTGATGGGCACATTTCTCATGCACTTTCACCACCTTATAGGGACCTTCCTAGGTCCAGTCTAGCTTCCTTTGGGGTCCCTGACGGCTGGCCTCATTTTTCCTTAAGACCAGGTCCCCAACCTTGAAGTAGGTGTGTTTTACCTTGGAATTGTAATCTTGAGAGAGTTGCTATTTGTATCTTGCCATCTGATGAAGGCTATGTCTCTCGCTCTTCAAGGTCATTCTTGGCATGTCTAAGCTCGCTCTCTTGATCTGTCTGAGAATACAGCTCGGATCTCAGGGATGGGAGCCCGATCTCTGTAGGAATAATAGACTCACACCCATATGCCAATGAGAAGGGATTTTCTCCTGTTGTAGAATTCGGTGTGGTTCTATAGACCCAAAGGATGTTAGGTGGATGCTCCACCCAGTTCTCCCCTTCTTTTTCCAGCCTCTTTTTCAGCTCTATCTTTATCTGCCTATTGGTTTTCTCGACTTGCCCGTTGTCCTGGGGGTACCCTATCGAGGTAAAATGTTGTACAATTCCCAACTCTGAGTACAATTCACGAACTGTTCTATCCTCGAACTGCGTCCATTATAAGAAATTAATATCATCGGGATTCCATACCTGCAGACAATGTTTTTCCATAAGAATTTTTGAATGGCCTTGGTCGTGATTGTGGTAAGGGGCTCAGCTTCTACCTATTTCGTGAAGTAATCCACCGCTACTACCAAGAACCTGTTGTTACCCGGCGATCAGGGCAATGGTCCAACAAGATCTACCCCCCACTAATCAAAGGTCCATGAAGATACTAAAGGAGTCATTGGTTGTGAGGCTTGGTGAGACACATTGTAGTGCAGCTAACATAGCTTACATTTCTGGACCAGCTCTTGTGCGTCTTATTGCATAGTGGGCCAATAATAGCCGAATAGGCAACATTTTTTAGCTAGGGTCCGGGCCTCGGATGGTTCCCGCATATCCTAAATGAATTTCTTGAAGGAGGTATTCCCCTTCTTCCTGTGATGCACACCTAATCCATAGGGCAATATACGACTTTCGGTAGAGTATATCATTAAACAGAGAGTACCTAGTTGCTAGGGACTTTATTTTTCTGGCCTGAGTTCGGTCCGTAGGAAGAACTCCTCTTTTCAGGTAGGACACTATAGGACCCAACCATGTTTCTTTCTCCTTGATTGGTTGTACTGCCCGCTCTTCGTAGCTTCTCTCTTGCAGCTGTTCAACCAATACCTTCTTGTTGGACTTAAAGTTGGTTGCCAATTTTGATAACGCATCCGCTTGCTTGTTCTAGGACCGGGGGATTTGCTCTATCTGTATCCCCTCGAAGTCCCTCAATAACGAATGAACTACGGCTAAGTATCTTTTCATGGGTTCTTCCTTTGCCTCGTATTCTCCCCTGATGTGATTCACAATCAGCTGGGAGTTGCTATACACCTACAAGTTCTTTGTCCTAAGTCTTGCTGCCAATCGCAGTCCAGATCAAGGCTTGATATTCCGACTCGTTGCTTGGAAGCCGAAACGCAATTCTTAGGGAAATTGTTCTCCCTTTGGACTAACAAGAAGGAGGCCGGCTCCAGATCCCTCTTTACTGGATGCTCCATCTACATAGAGTGTTCATTGCTCATTTTTTCGGCTGGGTTGTTCCAGATTAACAGTGATAGCCGTCCCTTCTGCTAGGAAATCGCTTCGAGCTTGGGCTTTGATCGCGGTTCGGGGGCAAAACTCCAGGTCATATACAGCCAATTACACCACCCATTTTGCTAACCTTCCCGAGGTGTCCGGCCGCACTAATACCTACCTCAAGGCTGATCGGTTATCACCTTTATAGGGTGAGCTTGAAAATAAGGTCTCAGTTTTCTCGAGCAATGAACCAACGCTAACGCTAACTTTTTGCATTAGTATATCGAACTTTGGGACCATGAAGGGCCTTACTTACATAAAATATTGGCCGTTGGATATGATCATGTTCCTTTACCAGAACTGCGCTTATAGCTTCCTCACAAACTGACAGATAAAGCAGTATGTGTCTCCTTCTTTTGGAGAAGTTAAGGAAGGAAACTCCATGAGGTAGGATTTCAGCTCTTTAAAATCCCACTGACTATCCTCGTTCTACCTGAAATGAATAGCTTTCTTCAGAATCTTAAAGAAGGGAAGGGCACGCTGTGCCGATCTGAATAGGAATCTCTTTAGGGCGGCCATCTGTTCCGTTAATCTTTGCACCTCTTTGATGCTCTTCGGAGCGGGCATAGTTCGCAATGCTCACATCTTATCTGGGTTTGCTTTGATTCTTTCTTTTGAGATCATATATCCTAAAAACTTGCCCGACCTTACCCCGAATATGCATTTCTTAGGGTTGAGCTTCATCGGTGTCTGCCGGAGCACTCCACAAACTTTTTTGACATCCTTTAGGTATTGGTCAAGAGTCTTGCTCTTGAGCAATAAATCATTGACGTATACTTCCATGCATCGGCCGATCTGGCCCTTAAAGATCTTGTTCACTGCCCTTTGGTATGTTGCTCCAGCATTCTTTAAGCCGAAAGGCATGGTTATGTAACAGTATGTCCCGAGCTCTGTTGTGAATGATGTTTTCTCCATCGGCTGGGGTTCATGGAAATTTGATGATATCCTTTGTATGCGTCCAAAACGCAAATACCTCAAAATCAACGATGGAATCCACGAGTCGGTCGATCTTAGGCAAGGCATAACAATCTTTGGGGTAAGCTTTGTTAAGGTCGGTGAAGTCTCACGACATCCTCCAACCGCCATCCGGCTTATTGACTGACTAGCAGGTGATGTGATCCATTATGATATTCCGACCCGTTAACTCCTATAAAGACCATGGACCCGCTTGTGATTCGAGATGGGCCTATGACAAGGCTCCAAAAGAAGAGAGTTAGAGAGGCCTTGAATACTTTGGCCTTGGAAGCCCATTTGGATCAAGAACAGGCCCCGAAGACCGAAGATCAGCCCACTAAGTGCACCATTTATGCTATTGGACTTGACAAAGACACTATTGGGCTTGAATAAATTATTCAGAAGACTTTTATTTACTTTTAGGTATTAATAAGGCCCATGGCGCCATTTTAGTATTGTTGGACTAGTTTCTATATTATTTTCATTAGTCTTTATTAAATAATTGTATTATGGGCCTAAGTGTCTCAAAGAAGCCTATCTAGCTTAGTTTAGGCGCATATTTCTTGGGAATTTATCCCACATTGCTTAGCTACATTAGTTTCATTAATATTGTAGCCTATATAGGCACCTAGGTGGTTTTTTTACAGACAGTTCAATTTTGAGTGAAAATCTGATTAAGTCGTTTGACTTGTTTAATCACTTGCGAGTGAGGATCTCTTCGTTGTAGAGTTTCACCCCTTAAAGAACTTATCAGCGCCTTGAGCACGCGTTGTGGCGTTTTTGCCAACGTTTCTTTGAATGGATTATCAAAGATCGTTGTTTCGAGCTCGTCTATTGATTCCTTTAGAAGATCTTGGGGGAAGTTCGTTCCAGGTTCGTATCAACAGGGTTTGCCAGCCACTCTGGGTAGACGACCTCCCTAATTATATTCTTTTGGAGCAGATTAGTTACTTCCTTTCGGATCGCGTCCATGCGCTCCCGAGCAAAATGTCTCCTCTTTTGTTCGACCGGCTTTCTGATCGGGTCCACGTTCAGTTTGTGAACTGCGATATCCGGGGATAGGCCAGACATATCTTCAGCTTTCCATGCGAAGACATCCCTGAACTCCTTGGGTATCTCAATAAGCATTCTTTGTGCGGTCGGGAATCCAAGCCCGACCGCTATTGTTAGTTGGCCGGCTCCTCGTGAGGCTAACATTTTCCACCTTATCTTCGAGGACCATGTCTCTTCGCCCTCCGAGAAGCTCCTTCATGAGAATTCGTTGAGCCATTGCTTCTCCATTGGTGATGGTAGCGTAGCAGCCTCTAGCCGCCTACGCGTGCCATTTAATCACCATTGACCCGCCCAGGTGGGGAACTTAAAGGTTGTTGTGAGCTAAAGAAATGGCAGCTCGAAGATCGATTATGGCTGGTCGTCTCAAAATGACATTATACGGAGATGGAGATCGAATGATGGCATAGCTGACCCTCAAAGCTCTGCCCATTGGCTCTTGGCCAAAGGCCATAGGTAGTACAGACGTTCCAGCGAAACTGAATAAGGTCATCGAAACGGGTTTTAACTCTTTGCTTTCTAGCTTCATCGCTTGGAAAGTGTTGTGATACAGTATATT
Organism: Gentiana macrophylla; assembly: GCA_026214975.1. Classification (NCBI taxonomy): domain Eukaryota; kingdom Viridiplantae; phylum Streptophyta; class Magnoliopsida; order Gentianales; family Gentianaceae; genus Gentiana; species Gentiana macrophylla. The sequence goes on from CM047807.1 coordinate 86,021,235, forward strand.
TACCGCGCTTCCAGTGTCCACACAAACTCTTTTGACCAGGTTTGATCAATCGTAATGGTGATTACCAATCCTTCGTTATTCATCATCAAAGGAGAGGGGTCCCGTGGACCGTACGCCACTTCGCCGGAGAGTCGTTGTCTTTTATTTAGGAAATCAGCAGTCCTGTTGTTGTCCTCCTCATGGCCTCCACAAATGGTGTTTACTATGGAGGATCTAGCGTTATTCGATGCGCTGCCTTCATCTTTACCTCCACAAGCGATTAGAGTCCTACTAGCATTCGATGCTTGATTTTCTGGGGATTCTGACGTTATTATCGAGTCTCTTGCACCTTATCAAATTACAGTAGAAGGCCTTCCTTCTAGCACTAATTGACGAAGCAGAATCCGTCGGGTACAAAATCTGTGATGTTTAATCTAAAGGTAATTGGATTAAGGGTGGAAACAAGATAGTATGAATGGGAGAAGGATTTTTGGGGGTAGGATTTAGACTAAGCCAGAGATTTCCTCAAGTTGCCTATGTATCCAAAGTATGAATTAGAATCAAGTCTGCCGTAGTTCTTATGGACGTTTATATAGGGAACATTTGTGCCCTAGGCCTTCATGGGCCGCGTCCTTCATAGTCTTCCGTGTCTCATCAGTATAACTTAAACCGTTATTATCTCTTTATCTTAGGAGATAATCTCGGTATTCAAATATTAGACTTACCGATAAAGATCAGAGCCTTAATGGCCTATGATTCTTTCCATAATTATCAGATAAACGTGTTATTATTACTATACGATCTAGCCGACATGTGGCGAGCAGCCAAGGTCCGTATGACCGAGCTGGACAGGTGTGCCTCTATCTCGTCCTGACCAACCTACGGTGGACCGTGGAATGACCCGGGCAGCCCCCTCCTTTGGAGGTGTAGATCGGCCCTTAGGCCTGCAAATGGACTCTTGGTCTTTAAAGTTAATCTTCTAGCCCTATATTTATCGTGACACGTGGCGTGGTGAAATCCGACATCTTCAGCTCACTTATATATATAATGAATTGGAGCTGGAGTAATGATACACGTCATTACAGTTATCAAAAAATAAAATAAAATGATAAACGTCATTACAGTTTAACAAAAATTCAATTATCATCCTTCAACATAACATAAAAAAAATCTCATAAGAAAAAACTATAATCAATATTGCTTTAAAACACGATACGCATAATTAAACATAAATAAATATTATCGTTACAACATTATCGGCTTAAATATGAATGCATGTAGTAAAGCCATATGAAAGAGAATAAAAAGAGGAAATAATGCTCATTAATTTGATAGAATTTGAATTTATTTATGTTATGTGTGTCATGTGGGTGGAATGTAGTGAGAATAAATTTTTTTAGTTATTTTACTATCTTTTACCGACCGTAAGAAAAAAATAAAAATGTATTGATTTAACATAACTTACAAAGTTCATGACAAAAAAAAAAATCGGATAAAACGGACGGTGGAGATTGATCCTTGGGGAACAAGCGTACAGACTCTCCTCGAACATTCCAGAGACCGTTTAGGAATATGAATATTTTCCCAATTTCCCCCATAATCGAACTTTCCCGACACAGGTCCTCTCTTATATAAACAAATAACAGGGCAACAAATTGTTCATCGGAATCAAAACAAAAGCTTCAATTCTTCTTCAAACACGTAGCGATCGAAAGCATTCAATCAACTTTCAAAAATGCCAAGCAGCAATCCAGGCGTTCTGAAACAGGATTGGGAGCCGGTGGTGTTGCAAAAGCGGCGGCCGAAGGCGGCGGATCTAAAAGATCCGAAAGTCATCAATCAAGCTCTCAGATCCGGAGCACAGGTCGAAACGGTTAAGAAATCAGACGGCGGTTTGAACAAGAAGACAGCTGTAACCGCCGTGAATCCGAGGAAGCTGGATGAAGCGGCGGAACCGGCGGCGTTGGAGCGAGTATCAACGGAGGTGAGATTAGCGATACAGAAGGCGAGGATTGATAAGAAGATGAGTCAAGCTGAATTGGCGAAGCAGATCAACGAGCGGACACAAGTTGTTCAGGAATACGAGAATGGTAAAGCTGTGCCTAATCAAGCTATTTTGGCTAAGATGGAGAGAATATTGGGTGTTAAACTTCGTGGTTTGAAGAATAAGTGATCGCCGGCGATGTGTGGCCGGAGATCGGGTAGAACACATTGTTAAAAAAAATTAAGTAATCGGGTAATCTGTGTACTTCCGTCTTCTGTAAATTTAGAATTCGGTGTTCTATTTCCAGTATAAAAAAAAAAAAAAAATTCACTTTTTCCCTTTGTAATCTTCGATAATGTATGAATTTAACAATCTTTTACTGTATCTCATGGAAAATTAATATGCTTTTTTTTTCGAAAATGAAAATTAATATTCTAAAAAAAATCTTTTCACAAATCGTAATATCCATCAAACTTAAATAAACTTATTAATCGGTAACTACACATACATCCGGTTATTTCAGAAAATAAGTCGACACGAACTCAACTCAATAAATTAACACGAACTCAACTCAATATTGTCTTATATCATACGTCTAGCATGTTTCGTCTCAAGTCACCCATTCAATCAATCAACCGTTGGGTAGCATTTTACAGAAATTTTTCTAAGTGTCCTCAGAGGGGAATTTCTTTCAAGTGTCTTTCGGAGACGAGCTTTGTAACCCTAACATTCAATGCGTTTCGCAGACAGACTGACTCCTTTTCAATAGAAAAGAATAGTCAAACCAACCCAGCTGGATGGTAAATCTCAGAGATCTTATCGGCCGGCAAACCGGAGACGGATGACCACGGTCCCGACCTTACCAGCACCGGAGGTGTACTAATCAATGAACCCTCGAAAACTACTTTTTTTTTCTAACAAAATAAACCAAGCCTAATGCGTTTTGCAACCCCAATTATCAAATCCGTCAAAATTAAACCTTAATTTTGAACCGAACGGTTTTCAGCATCATCATTGACGCTTGGCTTCATTAATTGACTCTTTAGCACCGATAAGTATAATTTTTCGAGACGATAAGGGCCAAGTGCCTGAGCTCAAAACCAGGCACTTGAGTCTTTTAGGGCAGATGTAATAGCCCATATGAAAAAAAGCATCTAAAACATCATATGACTCACATACTCTCTAAAATTACACGTAGTAACCTTACAAAAATGCAAAAATTGAGAAGTTTGTCACCCTGGCTTCCATAAATGGAAGAGCTTGTAGAAGGAGTGTATAAAAATCTGTGGAAAAAAAGAGCAACTATGTACTAATTTTTTTCTTGGGCCATCTACTTTTTGGATTGGGTAAGGAAAAAGGATAGAAAATCATGCCACTACTATCGGCCTTACTTTGTGAATGACAGCATGTCTGTTAGTGGAGGTGCCTGAGCTCAAATCCATATACCATGGTTTACCGTTGGGCACAAAACTGAGGTATAACATGTTAATTATTGAGAATGACTCTCAATTATGCATTCAGCGGTTAAATCGAAGAATCGAAACTTTTTTGCTAGCCCTTGGTTGTATTTGTCAGGTTTTATTTCTTGGGGTAATTGACCTCTGATGATGTTTTGAGTCTTTTGACAGCTTGTGATTCGGATTTGAATTAATAACAATTTTCTTTAAAAAAAACATTTATTTTTGAAATATTATCGTGATATCACATATTGAGAATGTGAGAAAAGATTAACACATTATGTGGAGATATAAATGTATTATTAACTCGGGTTAAATTTTTTTAGGCCAAAGCCGGCGACGACGTTCGCAAGATTGACCGGATCATTTATGACTAACTTAAGAATACCAGCCCGGAGTGCATTACATCTACAGATCGTATCGACCGCAGAGCATTTAATTCAAGACCGGACACTTGAGTCTTGGACAAATCGTGACAAGGACCACTGTTTCAAGTACCGGGCACCTGAGTGATGTAGAAGACGGATAAAACGAGCTATTCCAAACTCAAAGATAATTCATTCTCAAAGAGAAAATATACAATATTACATCATACCCTAGCAACTATGAGACTTAACTATTTATAGGCTAATAAGCCTATTTAGCCAAGCATGCCCATTAAAAAGCCCACATGGTGCTTATCTACTTAATTAAAACATAAATAAAGACTATTATTTAATTTAGATGTGCTACATCATCTTCATTCCAGCACTCAAAAATATCGTCCACGGGCGAGTCTATGGATGATGGCAAATCCAACACATTGAAGCTCCTGAAGCCACCGTTGAATCTTTTCGTGGATCAAGCTCATTCACCACCTTATAGAACAATTTCAAGGTCTCCATAAATTGACCATTCTTGCACAAATTCTTCATCCAAGGATAAATTATAGCATCACTTATCGCACTTATCTTACCCATGTTGAACTTTCTTTTTGTACCAGAATTGCTCTCATCATTCCAACCCTCCCACGACATAACTCGTCCACGAGTTAGATTGTTGTTACATGCACCATAAGAGGGAAAAATAACTGTGAGGGGACAATATGAAACAAAGTGTTATACCCGTAGTATCGTATGTAAAATAAAATAAAATAAACAGAAGATGAAGACCATTTTTATTTATAATTCTGAACAAGAACAATTACAAGTATGGAAAAACGAAATGGAAATGAAAACAGTAAAGGATATATGGACTGAGGCGAGATGAAGTCTGTCCTTAAGACAAATTTGCTCCGGCATGTAACCACAGTTAAGCAATTGTCTCCCCAGATTACTCGCTTTATTGCTTGCTCAAGAGAGATACTTCAACTCCTGAACTACAGTGAACTCTTGCAGTGCTTCAGAAAACTCTTTGAACTTTTTTGTAGAAAGATGATATTTGTGTTGTATTTCTTGTGTGTCCATTCTCATTGCATTAGAGGACCTTTATATAGGGAAGAAAACATCAGGTAACTCCATCAGCCTTGAAAGAGGTGTATTGATGCCCATTTGTTGAATGAGTTTCACTAAATCCTTTAACTCCATCAGTTGAGGTAATAAAGCAACTAATGTCATCATTTAGAAGATGAAGAGACTCAGCCTTTGAGTCAAACCGAATTGAATCAGACTATGAAGGACTCAGCTCGATCAGCTCAACAGAATGTGTTGAATAATTATTTGACAAACACAATGTAACTTTGTCTAAAAAATTAGTATTTCCTCAGGCCCAATTCCCCAAGCCCAAGCCTAAGCTCAAGCTCAACGGGCTCGCCACGGCACGGGCGGCGGCGCATGTGCTTGGCGTTTGACAATTTTAGCGAGTAACATCGCTCTAACTAAAACCATTCAACTCTCTCTCCTTTCCTTGGAGGTTATATCTTTTAACTAACTTTCCCACTTAGATATTGAGAAAAGATTAGCACACTTCCCAATGTCGGATTAAGGAAGTTGAACTCTTCAACTTCCAAGCTTCAACACTTCAACTTTTTCAACTAACCAACTTCAAGCCTTAATTTCTTATTCATCTGATATCCGAATTGAATGATTCACAGAAGTGTCTTCATCTACGTCACACTTAGATTTCAAAGTCATCATAAACTCTTGATAAATGGTACAAGATTCTAATCGAAACCGGCTCATAAAGTGGTTGTTAAAATGATTAAAAAATCATTTTCCTTTTTCCCCCAATTATCTCCAACACAAAGTGCATCCAAGTTAGCTTCCAAAGGTTGAAATCAGTAGCAATCACATGTTGTAGGCCATTATGGAACACTTTCGGAATGTTTTCATGCCCACCAAAAGGGACATGTTTGCTCTTTCTTTAGGTGTAAAAAGGTGATATCCCTCGCCAACATGGACATGTTTTCTCTTTCTTGATGCTTGCCTAAGCACGATCTTGCCATAAACATAATCATAATGCAAGTCACTCCCAAGTGCACTGGCAATAAACCCAACAAATGGAATGATATTACATGTAACTTCTTCCTGGACCCATTGCTTATCAAATTTTCTATCACCCATTGTAACGTATAAAATCTGATTCAAGAGCACAAAGCAAACATTCCATGGAGAATTAAGGAGCTGAACTATCCTTATTCGTACCCCTTGACAATCAGCCCCTTTGCTCCCATGTCTAGAGAAAGTTTCCACACCATCTTGGGCTAAATACGTGTGGAGAAGTTAGGAAATAGCCATAGCTAAGAGGTACAGCAGCTTTGCCCAACAATTTATACCAGCTGCAGATTTAATTCTGAAAAATCTGAAGCACTTTGAGAGAAAACACATCCAAGAGATCCAAGATTTTGTGTAGTAGGTACTTGCAAAAAATATGCAAGTGTTGGAACGAAAACAACTCACAGAGTTCCAAGTTGCCTAAGATTAAGTGATTCCGCCGGGATCGAAAGATAGAATTACATTAATAAAAAGTCCCAAATTTAAAGTTTGTAGGCCATCCTCAACCAACATATTATCAACTTCATCAAACACCAATTTTTAAATTTACATAAGATAAATCAAGGAGTTCCATTGAGTCTTGCCAAACATGCACGGGTCACCTTGTGTTTAAAAATATACATATTCCATGTGACTACCCATACAACTGATGAATATTATAACAAGAGAGCCACACTTAGTTTCTGCTAATTGCTTATCACTCTTGGGATGAACATATTTGGCATTAGTTCAATTTGACCCTTCATCACCAGCTCAAGTCTTTTTGTTAAAAAAACCCGTCGAAATGATATCGAGCAGATTGCACAATGATCAAAATATCAGACACCGGCATGACCAACATTATGAATATAGGCAAAAGACTTTCAATATGTAATCCATGGTCCACATGAATATGCTGGGAGACTTTCAACTGTATCCTCTGCTTGCACTATGCTTCAATTTCGTATATCAAACATCCTTGAAGGTTTAATTGCTCCAAGTTATAGTGCCTTCTTTTGTTGGTGACACCAATGCCGCTGGTCGAAATTCATCGCTTTAGTTCTGTTAAAACACAAACGGAGAAACTTGCAATCCCAAGAAAGATAAAATAGTAGCAATGCAAAAATAAAGTATGGCGGAAATTGATAAAATATGTAAAAACAAAGAGAACACAGTGATTTAACGTGGTTCGGCGTTGTGCCGATTACTCCATGATAAAAATGAGATTTTTATCGTGCACAAAGTTACAAGGATTTTTCACACTCTGCATTGATTACAACATTGGTATTTATAAGCACAATTCCCTAAACCCTAGCCGCCATAAGATCTTTGTCGGAACTGTCATAAATACCCCAGATGTGGACCACGGCTCCAGTTGTTATCCACTAGATGAAACTCAGCTTCAAGCTGACCTTCTCAGATTTGTAATCAACTGCTCAGATGTAGAACTCAGTTGTATTCAACAAAACTCAGCAGACCAAACCGACTACTAACTTCAGAATAAACTCAGTTACACTTCACCAAACTGACTTTCACTGAACTGAATACGCTTACTAAACTGACATTCTCAGCTCAGTTTTACAGATTAGTTCCACCAATTTTAGAGATCAAGTCACTTAACTGGCAAGTTCCTCCATTCAGGAATTCAGATTCATGAAGCAACAAGAGACAAGCTATCACAATGAGTACAATAAAATTATTTCCAACTTTATCACAAGGTGAGAGAGCTAGGATTGAATCATTATCACTAGCCATCAACCTATTAGGTAGGTCGCTGAACCAATGAGACAAAATAACCAAGCTTGTGTCGTTCCATTTATCAAAAGGCTACGTTAATCTCTTGGACAGAGGCGGAAACACATGAGTACCAAAGGGAAATTGTGAGCCTACTTGCATATCACCTTTAGGTCCATGATATGTGTTCATTTCAGCTTTCAAAACTTCGTTCAATTGGTTTTCTTTTATCCATGGTAGTTGAAATATTAGGACTTTCCTCTCTGTTTGGGATCAATAGCTATCGATGAAGAAACGGTTTTAATTGCGCACACTTCATCGAAACCGGAATCGGAAGCACTCACATTGGAGTCTGATTCATCCGTCCCCTTAAAGGTAGCAGGGATTTTGGTCTTAACTACACTATCTGTTGAATCAGTATCTTCCCTTCTAGGATTAAGATGTTTAAATCCCCAAGGGAGGATTTCCTTTCCCTCTTCAATTTGAAGCACACGACCTTCAGGCATGTTGTGCCCATAATTCACAACTTTGTTCTAATCAACATTTTGTCGAACAAGTAGCGGGCATGAATCTTTTAAGCAATAATCGTTTCATAGTTGGCCATGAAGAAATCAAATTCTTACCCTCCGAAAGTCTATCGTTGTGCAACATGTTCCACCAGTAATATGCAGCTTCCTTTATTTTATAACAAACGATTTCACTTCAGGTGTTCCGGTGGATGTATATCTTCAAAGAAATTTTCTATCGCATCTATCCAACTCAATAGATCTTCTACGTGCCAAAATCCATCAAAAGCAGGGAGATTTCTCTTAAATCCAGCGATTAAGGATTCCGATTAACCATATCCGTCATAAACCCCATCAATAGAAGCTTCATTTCCGTTGCAGCCATAGATCCGACATTCATTATCCTCAAAGCTGATAGTAGAACCAACGTGCTTCCAACCTTTCTGTTCACCAGCCGATCTCCGAGGAAAATCTCGTTCAGCACCGAGAACCATTTGTTTTGTTTTCTCCAGATGTTCTTCTAGTTCGAAGAATTCTCTATGCATCTCCAATGCAAATGAGTTAATTTTCAGATCAATATTCGATAACTCATCCTGAAGGATCTTCGAATCTCGAACACCGTCGTGGATTCGGCTATCTTCCTAACTCATTTTAGTCATCAACAAGTAAAGGCAAAACCTACGCTCTGATTACCAAATGATATAGAAGAACTACAATAGACGGATAAAACGAGCTAATCCAAGCTCAAAGTTAATTCATTCTCAAAGAGAAAATATACAAGATTGCATCATACCCTAGCAACTAGGAGACTCAACTATTTATAGGCCAATAAGCCCATTTAGCGAAGCATGCTCATTAAAAATCCCACATGGTTATCTACTTAATTAAAACATAAATAAAGACTATTATTTAATTTAGATTTGCTACATTACTGAATCTAGGGCAATTCCTAACGAGGAACCTAGTTGCCCCCTTATAAGGGGGGATAATTAGATATTGACCACAGTTGCAAGTACCGGGCACCTGAGTCTGGAACAATTCCTGACGAGGCCCTAGTTGCCCCATTTATATGGGGGGAGAATGTGATATCCCACCTTGAGAATGTGGAAAAGAATTACCACCCGATAAGGACCCCAGTTTCCCCCTTATAAGGGGGGGGGGGGGGATTAGATATTGACCACAGTTGCAAGTACCGGGCACCTGAGTCTGGAACAATTCCTGACGAGGCCCTAGTTGCCCCATTTATATGGGGGGAGAATGTGATATCCCACCTTGAGAATGTGGAAAAGAATTACCACCCGATAAGGACCCCAGTTGCCCCCTTATAAGGGGGAGAATGTGATATCCAACATTGAAAATGTGGGGAAAAAATTACCACTTTATAAGTGTGAGATGTAAATGTCTTGTCAACTCGGGTTAGCCTTTTTAGACATAAAGGACGATGGTCTAAGCAGTTGAGCAGATCATTTAAGACTCACTAAGCGCTACCAGGTCTGGAGTCTGAGGGCATTACAATTGGTATCATAGCCGACTGCTAGGCAGAACTAAGTACCGGACACCTGAGTCTGAGACATATCCTGACGAGGACTACAGTTGAAAGTACCGTGCACCTGAGTTTGGGACAATTCTTGACGAGGACTCCAGTTTCCCCCCTTATAAGAGGGGAGAATGTGATATTGACCACAGTTGCAAGTACCGGGCACCTATGTCTGGGACAATTCCTGACGAGGACCCTAGTTGCCCCCCTTATAAGGGGGAGAATGTGATATCCCACATTTAGAATGTGGGAAAAATAATACCACCTTATAAGTATGAGACATAAATATCTTGTCAACTCGGGTTAGCACTTTTAAACATAAAGGACAACGATCTAAGCATTTTAACAGATTATTTATGGCTCACTTAGCGCTACCATGTCTTAAGTCTGAGGGCATTACAATTATATTTCAAGCGTAGCTTCTCTTAACAAAATATCATATTGATTTAATCTTTGAACTCTATTCTTGTCTCGTGAGACTCTCGGGCATTACAAAAATATTAATATGGATCAAACTCGATACTTTATTAAATTCATTATCTTATTTACCATTATTTTATTGAATCTATTATTCTAATTTAATTTTCTTAACCAATCATTTCATCATCAACAAATAAAATATTATTAATCAATTCACTTTATTAACACACTAAACTATTTAACCATTAATTTATCAATATACTCCCTCCGTACTGGCGGGTCTGTTTCCGTCAGGTAGTTTGGAAGGAAGACTTGGACGTGGGATATCTGGCCTCTTCGTGGTGTTCCGATCAATGAGGTTATCGCCGTCGGACGGTGGCGTTTATCGATGTTGGTGATGAACTCGCGGTGGTAATATGAAAACAATAAATATGAGAGAGAGACAACAGTGCTGATAGAAATAAATGCGCAAAAGTTGTTCTATATCTTCATTAATGTCATAGTAGGGGTATTTATAGGAAAGGATAAAGTCAGAAAAGACTACTGCTAGCGGCGCCGATGCCCGACAGATGGCAGTTGGCCTCGCGTTCTATCTAAGCTTATGAACTTTCCATTAACTGATACAGAGTTTCTCATAGGAATGGGCTCGCAGTGCTGCGGGGCGGCCCCCTTATGCTTATGAGGATGGCGGGATGGCCAAGAAGTTGGCGACGTCGCGCGCTTATGCTCAGGGAAAGAGTTTGACTTATGTCCTCAGACGAGTTGACCGGGGATAATGGGACCGTGTCAGGTTCCGTATCATCAATGGCCCCCTACTTTGCGGCGGAAATTTGTTGCGGCGTAGAGTAGTATACTGGTCGAGGAGTCTCCGTTGTCGAACACTCTTGGAAGACAAAAGTTGAGCGGACTCAGGATTAGGGATACAAACTCGTAGAGCCTCATCAAAACCTTTCTTAAGAAAAACCCAGTGGGAAAAAATCTTAAGCAAGGGAAAAGAGTACTCTCTGTTTGTATCAGAAATCTCAAGACCGCTCCTTCAGAGGCGAGGCGGGGTTGCGACATGAAGTTGATGCAACATATCCCGCGAGCGCTTCGTGAAGTTGAAGCTATACTTAAAGGCTCCGCCAATCACTACAAGCGGGTTTCTCCTCCTAGTACACGTTAGTGGTGATCCTGAGTCGCCGCCGCGCCGGTAGTTCGCAATCGGCCGCAAGCAACAAGGGATCGACCTACCAGGCCGCCTCTTCGGATATGAAGCGATCTTCTCTCATCCGGCGGCCTACCAGTCGTCTTTCCCTCATATGAAGCGATCCTCTCTCATCTTGGATCTCGGCTTATGGACTCGGTGATTGTAAAGGGCCCACTCGTGAAAACGCTTTGCCATTCTTTCCTGACGGCGTCGACCATGGCCCCTGGTAGTTTCCATTTCGGACTAGACGCACAAACTTTTGAACGCTTTGCTTTGTGCGGTCTGTGGATCCGATCGCCGATGAATACCTCCGATCCTCCCGTGAGCCCGCAGGACTCTGGATTCACTTATCTCGCCTTCCTCCTCACGCCTAACTCCGCAATCTCAGCGACAAGAAGGCGCGCAGCCGGTATCAAGATTTCGCTACATTTCCACTCGTGGTATTAAAATTGGGGTTGTTCTTCCCCTGGCGGTTATGGAGGAAGTGCAAGTCGGATTCCGGATGCTCGTTGCCTTTGTAATCCTCCATAAATTCGTATTCAACATTATCCGACCGAGACATTCTTGTTTTTTCGGGATTTTGTAAGGAAGAAACGAGTGATTCGAATGGGAGAAGAAGCATCGTGGAGGAGGCGGTGAAATGGTGGCTTTTATAGAGGAGGTGGCGTGTTTGGCATGGATTACCATAATGGTGGGATGCATGTAACGACGGCTATCTCAAGAGACGTCATAATGACCGCGTAATGATGGTTATCTCGAGAGGTTTACCGTCATTATGAGCATTCGAAGGGACGGTTATTTATGGTGGGTAGTCATGGGCTATTTTTCGTCGAGAATAGTCCCTAGTCAAAGTAGTTCTATTAAACACGGCTAAAACTCGGGAAGACCACCAATGATGGCTTTTGAACCGCTCCATCCGTTGGGATACCGACAGTTTGTGGACGCAGCGGGGAGATGTGATGACACTGCGGATCGCGATTTGCGATTTGAGTGCACAAAGATAGTAGCGATCCAGATATGCCGCGAGTGAGTCGTCGCTCGTCGCCGCGATCGCGGCTTGAGAGCTTGCGATGTAAATCGTCCGTGCTCGTTGGTCTGACCGAGGTCGACATGTTGAGGTGCACAAAGATGTAGCGATCCGATATGCCGCGAGGTGAGTCGTTTCCGTCGCCGCGGCTGCGCGCTTGAGAGCTTGCGATGTAAATCGTCCGTGTTTCGTTGGTCCGACCGAGGTCGACATGTTGAGGTGCACAAAGATGTAGCGATCCGGATATGCCGCGAGGAGTGAGTTGCTCGCGCCGCGATCGCGCTTGAGAGCTTGCGATGTAAATCGCCCTTGCGATGTAAATCGTCTGCGTGCTCGTTGGTCCGACCGAGGTCGACATGTTGAGGTGCACAAAGATGTAGCGATCGAGATATGCCGCGAGGAGTTCAGCTCGTCGCCGCGATCGCGCTTGAGAGCTTTGCGATGTAAATCGTCTGCGCCCGTTGGTCCGACCGAGGTCGACATGTTGAGGTGCACATGCGATGTAGCGATCGAGATATGCCGCGCGAGTCGCTGCTCGTCGCCGCGATCGCGCTTGAGAGCTTGCGATGTAAATCGTCCGTGTTCGCTGGTCTCGACCGAGGTCGACATGTTGTTTTTCGGGATTTAATCATTTTCGCGATCCAAGCGAGATGGCGAAGTCATTGTGTTGGCGAGCGAAATCGCATAAGCGAGCTATTACAGGTGGCGTGCCACGTGGAGCAATACAAATGGGCTGCAGAACGCTGCGTATCATTAAATGTGGCGTCCTTTCAGTTCTGACAAGGTGACGTTTCGCCGTAGGACGTGACGGCTGGTAATGATGGCGTTTCGTTTTTTACGCAAATTTCAAATTTCAAAGCGTCGTGTCGGATTCCGAAACTTTTCGCTTTCCCGCGTAAACCCGAATCGTTGGATGAAGATAATCACAGCCGTTGGTTGGTTGACTGCCTGTCTATTTAAGGGGGTGTTGCCCCTCCTTTTGCCACTTTTTCGAAAACCTCCTCCAAAATTCCCAGGCTGATCAAGCCAGAAATCAAGAGCATCCTGTGGTGATTTAGAACCAAGTTTCCAGAATTCTGAGGCTGAGGCTGTGTTTGAACTTCATCGGAGTGAGCCTTTTTCAGCGATCGGAGCGATCATCCTTGTCTTCCCAATTTTCTGCCATCCAGATCATAAAGGTACCATCTTTATCCGATCTAACACTGGGTTTTTCTTTGTTGATCGTCTTTTTGTGGTTGATTCTTGGCCTGTATAGATCATAAGTATGCTTTTTGTCCCGTAGATATTCGGATTTTTGAGGTTTTCTAACCGGTGATAGAATCCGTATGCCTAAGCCCTTCTTTTGTGAATTTGAAGCCCTCGAGGATTAGGGTGCAATTTTCAATTTTTCCGTAGTATTTCTTTATGACCCCGCTGCCCTCCTGGCTTTGTTGGCTTGCGCGAAATGGGGGGGCGGTGTCGACCGAACGGCGTTGATCCACCTCTCTTCATTTTGCGCATGTCGCATAGCGGGACGGCGGCGATCAAGAGGAATTTAGTTATGGGGATGGCGGGCCGAGGAAAGTGGCTGGCGGCGAGGTTTCACCTTCCCATTTCGACGAAGAGGACTCGCGTCTGCGATCGGGCGAGGCCCAAAGGCTACTTATAACGAGGAGCGC